>VZQC01011509.1:148762-235676 GCA_009823505.1 Rhizomys pruinosus
AAGGAAGGAAGGAAGGAAGGAAGGAAGGAAGGAAGGAAGGAAGGAAATGAAATGAAATGTTGCTTCTTCCTTGTTTCATGGCAAATGTGGGCACCCTACTGTGATGGTTAATTTTTAACTGTCAACCTGAGGGAACCTAGAATCACCTGGGAATATAGTCTCAATGACGGATTATCAAAAAATTAGGTTGACTTGTCTGTGAGAACTGTCAGGGCATGTCTGTGGGAACTGTCATGTTACTTGTGCTGGGTAGCACCATTCCCTGGGATTGTACAAAAGTGGAAAAAGCAAGTTGAGGATAAGCATTCATGCATTCACTTTCTCTCTGCTTTTGACTGTGGATATGACTAGACATTTCAAGTTCCTGTTGCCCTAACTTCCAAGCAATGATGGATGGTCTGTAATTTTGTTGAGCTCAAATAAACCCCTTCTGGATTAACTTGTTCTTGTCAGGCTATTCTGCTTGAGGTTTGTTTTTGTTTTGTCTTTTTAAATAGGATCTCAGGTAGCTCTCACTGACTCTATGTAAATCAGGTTATCCTTGAGCTCAGAAATCTGCCTGCCTCTGTCTCCTAGTGCTATGATTAAAGGTGTGAGCCACCATACCTGGCATTTATTATCAGGGTATTTTATTATATATAGCAACAAGAAATGAAATTGGGATACACATACCAAGCACAAGATAAACTGCAACTGGAACATCAAGACTAAAGTCAAAATGACCTAGAGGAGTACCAGTCAAATGAGGCATTCTTTCTATATGTTCCATGAGCAAAGGATATCATGGCAGCATTCAGTCAATAATCAATAAATGTTCCAGGTTTCAAAAATACCAGATGTTGAAGAGATGGCTCAGTGGTTAAGAGTTATCACTGCATAATCACAAACACCAGAATTTGAATTTCAGCATTCATATAAGAAGCTGGGTGTCCTGGGCACACCTGTAACCCTAATTCCAAAGTGGGCAGAGACAAGGATTGCTGGGGCTTGTTGGTTTCTACCATAGCTGAGAAAGACCCTGGCTCAAAAAATAGGTGAGAGTGATAGAGGAGTCACCCAACACCTCTTCTCTAGCCCCCAAGTGCACGCACAGGAGCACACACCCACGAAAGTGTGTATATACAGACACATACACAAATACAGAAAACTTAAAAACACAAAAGGACCTGGCTCCAGAAGGATCAGAGAGTAAAGGACCTGCCTCCAACTCTCTTCACAATAGAGAAAAGCTGGAAGCAACCCAAGTGTCCTTCAACCAACGCGTAGAGAAAATGTGGTACATCTACACAATGGAATCCTATGCAGTGGTAAAAAAGATGACATTAGGGCTGGAGAGATGGCTCAGCAATTAAGAGCACTGACTTCTTTTGCCAGAGGACCCAGGTTCAATTCCCAGCACCCACATGACACTAAGAACTGTCTTTAAACCAGGCGTGGTGGTGCATACCTTTAATCCTAGCACTCGGGAGGCAGAGGCAGGCAGATCTCTGCAAGTTCATGGCCAGCCTGGTCTACAGAGTAAGTTCCAGGCCAGCTGGAGCTACAGGGAGACCTTCTCTCAAAAAAAAAATTTTTTTTAAATAATATACACACATATTCCTTTCTTATATGAAAGAGACATTGGTTTAGGATAGGCTGGACTTACCCCCCCCAAAAAAAAAGATTTAGAAGAAAAAACAAATTAACAACAGAAAAACCCAACAAACACTGGCCCAGTCAAGGAACAAAACCTAGCATCATCAACAGTGATGTCTTCTCCATAGAACATAACCTTTAGTATAGTATGGTAGAAAAAGCACCTCAGCTTGATCGTTTCTTCTCTAAAACTCATGTCAATTTAACCACCAAGAAAAATCAGTCAACCGTGCTAGAGAGATAGTTCAGTGGTTAAGAGCACTGGTTGCTCTTACAGAGGACCAGGACCCACATGGTGGCTAACAACTATCTGTAACTTTAGCTCAGGGGATCCAACACCCTCTTCTTCGCTTCTGCAGGCACTACACACGAATGGTGAACTTTTTTTTTTTTTTTTTTTTTTTTTTGAATTTTTGAGGCAGGGTCTCCTTTAGTCCCAAGTGTCCTGGAGCTCGCTCTGTAGACCAGGCTGGCCTTGAACTCACAGAGATCTGCCTGCCTCTGCCTCCCAAGTGCAGATTAAAGGTATGCGCCACCATGCCCGGCCTACATATATATGGTGAACTTTAAAGAAGCAAGCGAAACACTCATACTCATAAAATAAAAATAAAATCTTAAAAATAGAAAAGGAAAATCAGATAAGCCTCCAAATGAGAGACATTCTATAAAATACCTACTCTGGACTATAAATAGCAAAAAGGGGACTGGAGGGGGGAGGGGAGGGGAGAGGGGAGGGGAGCGGAGGGAGGGGAGGGGAGGGGAGGGAGGGGGGGGAGGAGGGGTGAGGGGAGGCGGGGGTAGGGGAGGGGGGAGGAGCTGGAGGAGAGGGGAGAGGATTGGAGGAGGGGGGGGAGGGGAGGAGTAGGAGAGGAGAGGAGAGGAGGAAGGAGAGGAGAGTAGAGAGCGTATGAGGAGAGGAGAGGCACGCGACTTCTCAGGATCTTTATTCGCTGATATTCTCTTAGCTTCATCTTCCCTTAGCTTCGGCTGCTATTCTTACGCGTATATCATTAATGGGGCTGGTGAGTACTGACTAGCTGCTCTTGCAGAGGACCCAGGTTTGTTACCCAATACCACATGGAAGCTAACAACTGTCCTTAACTCCATTTCCAGGGATATAATGGTATATTCTGGTCTCTGTGGGCATTGCATACATGTGGTACACCTACATACATGCAGGCAGAACACTCATACACATAAAATAATAAAAAAAAAGAAACTTAAAAAGATTAAGAAACCAGCTGGGTGTGGTGGTGGCATGCCTTTAATCCCTGCAGAGGCAGGTAATCTGTGAGTTCCAGGCCAGCTGGGGCTACAAGGAGACCCTGTCTCAAAAAGAAAAAAGAAAAAAAAAAAAAATCAAAGAGCAAAGTAACTGGGCACGGTGGTGCAAGAGGAAAAGAGGATCACCAGGAATCCAGGAATCCAAGGCTATCCCAGGTCTACTATAAACTGACTTCCAGGCTAAGCAGGGCTACACAGACCCTCCTTTTCAAAAAAAGAAAAAAGAAAGAAAAAGAAAAAGAAAAAGAAAAGCCATGAAGAAGCATGACAACCAGATTCAAAAGTCTTGGACTAAAACCAAACTCTGGAACATACATACATTTTCTATATGAGATGGCAACTACAGTGGAACTAGATGAAAGGTATTCATAAATCTCTAACCATCTTTGAAACTTCTTTCTAAATATAAAAGATTCCAAAATAAAATTTAAAAATAATGAATTTAAACTCAGACTCACAGAAATCACCTAATATTCAAGAACAGATACAAATGGAGAGGTATATACAGTTCTAACACACTGGATCACACAATTTCCTGATAGAGAATCCACAAATAAGTGGTGGGAAAACTCAAAGACATGATAAGGCCCTCTTGTGCTATGAATATGAAATGTCTGCTGAATGCACAAGTGTCTGAACACTTTGGTCCCCAGCTGCTGGTGCTGTTTGAGAACACTGTTTTTTTTAAAGAGGTGAAGCTTTGCTGGAGGAAAGCAGGGAAGGCTCTTGAGGTTTAACAGCCCTGTGCCACTTCCTGCTCACTATTTCCTGTATGGATGCTATGTGGTAACCAACTGCCATCATGACTTCCCTGCCACAATGATCTGCACTTGTGAACTGTGCACCAAAATAAATCCTTTCCTCCTTAAGTTCCTTTTGTCAAAGAATTTTAACACTGCAACAGGAAAAATAACTACTATAGAAAATTAGTACCCGGAAGTTGGACCACTGCTGTGATAAACCTTACCATGTGGTTCTTAGTCCTTTACAACTACTTTGTAGAAGAAATGTGGAAATTTACTGCTCTTAAGAAAATACTTGAGTGCTGCAAGCAAAGCTTAAGGGACCATTCTGCTGGGATCTTGGAGGAATGCTAAGAGGCTGGAGAAATGACTCAGCAGGTAAAAGATGACTACTGCCAACCCTGGCAACCTGAGTTCCATTTCTAGAACCACCACCCACAAGGTGGAAAGAGAACTCACTACTGGAAGTTGTCCTCTGACCTCCACATGACACCATGGCATGCATATACCTACACATAAAAACCCCACATGAGGGCTGGAGAGATGGCCTAGCGGTTAAGAGCGCGACTGCTCTTACAGAGGACCCGGGTTCGATCCCCAGCACCCGCATGGCGGCCGAGAACCGTCTGAAACTCCAATTCCAGGAGAACTCCAGTTCCAGGGGAATCCAACACCCTCTTCTGACCTCCGCGGCATTGCACGACACGGGTGCACAGACTTGCATGCAGACAGGACATTCATACACATACAGAAATAAATAAAATTTAAAAAAAAAAAACCACATGAAAGAAAGGAAGGAAAGGGGGGGGAGGGAGAGGGAGGGAGGGAGGGAAGGAAGGAAGGAAGGAAGAAAGGCAGGCAGGTAATATTTTTTTTTTAGACAGGGCCTCATTATGCAGCCCTGGCTGGCCCAGAATTCACTATGTACACCAGGTTCAATGTAGAATTCACAGAGATCCACCTGCCTCTGCGTCCTTAGTGATGGGATTAAGGGCATGCACCACCACGTTCAACACAGAAACTTAAAAAAAAAAAAAAGACTACAAAGTCATATTTCAAATAGAAATAAAATAATTGCCCAATAATTTTTAAACTATCAAGATTTTACAGCAATGAACAAAATGTGCATTCAAAAGCACACAACCAGACACATATACATATACATAAATAAAAAAAATATTTTTATAGGTATAAAAGGTTTTGCTTGGATTTATATAAATGTACCTGTATGTGCAATGCCTACCAAGATCAGAAAAGGGTGTTGAGTCCTCTGGGTCTGGTTGTTAGCTGCCATGTGGGTTCTGGGAACCAAACCCAAGTCCTCTGCCAAAAAAGCAAGTGCTCTTAACCATTTAGCCATCTCTCAAGGCCCTCCAAATAATTTTTTTTAAAGGAAAATAAGAACTTTTTAAAGGGCCAGTAAGAGGAAAAGTTAATGTCTGAGACTTAAGAATGGAAAACGTAACAGCAGAAGTAAAGGAAGAAGATAGGAACCCTCTACCATGTGGGTTTTTCTGAGAACAGCAATCTGAGGTGAGCTGCAAGATATGGCACCATCCTTTCTAGAACTGCCAAGATTCTCCAGAGGCAGCTTTTGTGGAGCTTCTGATTCCATGCAGTAAGTCTGAGTCCCCTGCTGCAGATAGAAACCACTCAATCTCACCCTCAAGGATAGGCACCAACTCAAGATGAAAGGATGGGGAAAAAAAAATATTCTAAACAAATGGTACCAAAAAGAAAGCAGCTGTTGCTATTTTAATATCAAACAAAACAGACTTCAAAGTAAAAGAAATCAGAAGAGACAAAGAGGGCCATTACATCTTTATCAAAGGAACAATTAACCACGAAGATTTCACAATCATGAATATATATGCACCAAACTCTGGTGCACCAGACTTTATAAAGACAATTCTCCAGGACCTCAAGGCACAGATTAACCCCACCACACTCATAGTAGGGGACTTCAATACCCCACTGAGCCCTTTGGACAGGTCAACCAGACAAAGAATAAACAGAGAGACATCTGAACTGAATGATATGATACACCAAATGGACCTCACAAACAGCTACCAAATATTCTACCCAAATACCAGAGAATACACTTTCCACTCAGCACCCCAGGTAACATTCTCCAAAATTGACCACATACTGGGACACAGAAAAAAAAAACCTCAACAAATACAAAAAGAATGAACAGGTTCTGGAACTAAGCTACCATTTATTTTCAGACTTAGGAATTTTTGGGTACATGGGTAGAGGGTATGTATGCATATTTTAGAGTAAAATAAGATCAAAAGAATGAGGAAAAAACTAGAATGTCATGACATTATGTCTAACCACAGTATTTATTTTATGGGAGTGCTTCTTAGTAATTCTTATACAAGGTTGCTTGAGCTTTTGTCCAAGCCTTTTCTAAAATATCATACAGTAGTTAAAAGTATCAGATTGGTGTAACATAGCCTTTCTGGATGCTTAACAACCATACTAAATGCCCATACCAATTTGCCAGAGGGTCTTAAGGGATAACTTTGCTGGTTGTCAACCAAGTCCCAGGGGACTATGCATGCGAACATCTCTTGAAATGTCCTGCAAATGTGAGTCACCAGTCTTCCTGTGCAGGGAGGTACAGAGATCCAGTAATGGGACTTCAGCCAGTGTCCAGTCTATAAAGAGGAAAGTCTGCTCATGCTTCAAAAACGGAAGCCTGGTCTAGCAGGACCTGACTTTGTCCTTGAGTGGATGGAGCTGGTAAATGAAAAGCCAAAATGAGCCAGCGGCTCCCTCCCCCCTCTGAAACCTGAGTGACCCCTGAGGACCAGATCCTCAACTGACCTTGAAAAAACAAAAACCTTGGTTAATCTGGGTTGTGTGGCCTTAAACATCCAAAAGGAAAGTATAACCAGAAATAAATAGTTAAGTCCTGAAGGGAAAAAAAAAAAAAAAGAGCACAGTTGTTTTGCCTGTCTTACCGGCAAGTACAGCTACCCTGTGGCTGCCACTGCTTTTGACATACTTCAAAGACATGAGACACAGCTTGTCAACCTTCCAATATGGACTGAAGACTCATGTCTCTCCAAGAATCCTCCAAACCTTCAGTGCCAGATGGGGACTGCTGAGACATCCAGCTTGTAGACTGAGCTTTCAGCTGAAACTGAGGTTTCAGCCTCATTCAGAGTATAGACTGCCATTGTTGGACTACCCAGGCTGTATCATGGAGACCAGTACAGGAAGATCAAGACAGGATGTGGTGCTTACTGGACCTCATTTGGTGACCATGGGAAGGGAAAACCCCAATGTGGAGCACATGGGCAGAACTGATGGTTGTTTGGGCTTGCCAAAGAGAAGCCTTCAAACATGACATCTTTCAGCCTAATAAAGAAAAAAAAAAATCATAAGCTGAAGATGCTAAAACCTATGATATATGTGGCATGCATGTATGCATGTTTTGGAAAGATGCAGATTGGAGAGAATAACAACAGCAGCAGGACTGGGTCAAAGAATTGACTGAAGCAGTGAACCTCTGCTCAAAACGGTAGTCTTCTGCATCAAAAATTTTGGAAAGAGACTGAGAAAAGGATGAAGGACATGTTTGGCAGAATGCGTGAGCTCTGGTAGGGTGGGGGTGTGGGGGGTCAAATATTTGATTGGAAATTTTGTATGAAATGCACAAAGCTTCAATAAAAATTGGTTTTGGAAAATTAAAAAAAAAAAAAAAAAAAAAAAAAGAAACCACTCAAAGATCCCCTTAGACTGTATGAAGAGGGGCCCATCCAGCCAGGGCCCATCTAAATCAAACAATTTGGAATCAAAAAGCCAGGCTAGACCAGAATCACACCTATAATTATCTCATCAAACATCACCCAGCTAAGCCTTCCTCAAACTCCAAACCTGTACAAACATGTACCTTTTTGTAAAAAAAAAAAACATTCAATGCTACATAAAGATGTGTCTTTCAACATATTCATCAGAATGACTTAAAAATTAGACCTCTGTAGTCACAAAATGCACACCTTTCTTCCCTTCTGGCCCAGCTACTGTTTACTTTTCAGTAGGTTATGTATTTCATTGCAATCAGTGAGTCCCTGTTGACTTATTTATTTTTTCATAGCACATATAGAAGATTTAACGGTTATACTGTAAAATGTTACAAGACTTTAAACAAATTACAGAACCATAAAGGCTTTTCTAGGTAGTTAAAGCATTTACCATAAAGGCTTAAGAATATGGAATGTTTCATGAATCTGCATGCCATCCTTGCGCAGGGGCCATGCTAATCTCTGTATCATTCCAATTTTAGTATACGTGCTGCTGAAACGAGCACCCTGTTGACTTTTTAAACTGGGCATACAGTGAGTTTAGTTCTAATCATCAGACAGGCAGCATTTTACTATTGGTGTGGCTAGGAATTCTTGATATTTCTACGACCTAGAAATATTATGGAGTTGTGGTTTATTCTAAAGTAAACAAATAGGTGATTCTACCTTTACACAAAATACACACTCTCTAGAAAGGCAATTACCTCAAGATTATTCACACGAACAGAAAATTAACAACTCAGAAAGGATAGTATCTAACAAGGAGCTCCAAATGTTCCTTCTGCTCCAAGACAGTGACAGGATGTCATGTGGCAGGAGAGTACTTGGTGAAAGGTACCAATGAAATTTATCTTAAGAAGCACTTTCACTCTGAAGCACAATGAAAAGTGATCCTTTCATAATCAAAGATCAACGTGAACAAGTGAAATCTGGGAAGAGCTTATACCCAACTTTGTGAATGAAATTCTAACAAAGAACCTTAGGTTTCACTGCTACTTTACAAAATGATATCATTCTTTGATTTGAAAGATGGAACATTTCGAATCCGGTACCATTAAAGCTAAGCTGGAAATGTGTTTATAACAGCAACCCCACTAAAAAATAAGATTCATTCTGGGTGGTGCATGCCTTTAATCCCAGTACTCAGGGAGCAGAGGCAGGCAGGATCTGAGAGTGAGAATCAGGCCAGCCTGGTCTTCATAGCAACTTCCAGGACTATAGAGGGACTGACTACAGGGAAACCCTGTCTCAAACAAACAAACAAGCAAACAAACAAACAAATAAATAAAATCCAAGGAGCTTCTAAACCATGGCTCTTGTCTTACTACTCAGTTATTAAATTTCAACTGGCTTCTAGGTAGCTACTATTATCCAAAGACAAACCAGTGTGTCCAAATACCCCAGTTTGCCTGGGACTGTCAATCTTAGCACTGTCAACCCATAGGAAAGGACAATGGACACAGAAGCTTCTGGGAAACACAAGACCATCTAATATAGCCAAACAGGCAGGGGCTGAAAGCAACAACCCTTTTAATGCTCAACGGATCCAGTCCAGCCTACACATTCTTTTCTTTAATTTGCTCTGTTTCTTTACCTGATGATGGTGGTATAGTTCGGTATGTATGGTTTAAATATGCCGTCACCAAAGGCTCGCATATTGAAAACTGTCTCTTAATAATGGCCTTATTAAGACGTGGAGTCTTAAAGCTGGAGCGATGGTTCTGGTTAGGGGCACTGGCTGCTCTTGCAGAAGACTCAAGTTCAATTCCCAGCACCCACATGGCAGCTAACATCCACCAGTAACTTCAGCTGTACATAACCTAACCCTCTTCTGGACTCTGCAGGAATTGAACATGTGGTGCACTTACATACATGCAGATCAAATACCCATACACATAAAATAAAAATAAATTTTATTTAAAAGAATAAAATTGGCAGCTTTAATTTGCAGTGGACAATGACTCAGCCATTATTGCATACCACTAAGTAACGTAACTAAGATACAATTTAAAAGTGTGTAGCAACTATAAGCACTTACCAATTGAACTTCATGATCAACTGTGTTCTATATCAAAGCTAGTGTTAAATTGGGGCTGGTGAGATGGCTCAGCACCATCTGCTCTTGCAGAGGACCTGGGTTTGATTCCCAGCACACAGGTGACAGCTAATGGAGAGGATCCAACACTGTCCTCTGCATGCACATGGTACACTTACATACATGCAGGCAAAACACACATAAACATAAAATAATAATAAATACTGTTGAGTAGTGTGGCCATGTGGTGAGTTTAAGTAATGAAAATGAATATTATAATAACTTTTAATTAATATCAATTATAAAAAATGATAAAAGCCGGGTGTGGTGGTGCACGCCTTTAATCCTAGCACTTGGGAGACAGAGGCAGGCAGATCTTTGTGAGTTCAAGGCCAGCCTGGTCCACAGAGAGAGTTCCAGGCTAGCTGGAGCTAAAGGGAGACCCTGTCTCGAAAAGACCAAAAAAAGATAAAAAGGAAAAGTTTTGGATATATTTAAAGCTTTCTTATTTATGCTCACCTAGTTTTAGAAATTCCTTACTGACCAAAGAAAAGCTAATGACTGTTCATACTGTTTACTTTGTTTTATCTTCCCACCCACCACACCCAGCTCCACTGCTAGGGATGGAACACAGGGCCTCCCCATGCTATAGAAACTCTTCCAAAAAAAAAAAAAAAAAAAAAAAAAAAAAAAAAAAAAAAAACCCTCTCTCCATCACTGAGCTGACAATCTCTAGCACTCGTTCTGTCCTTAATGAAAACGTTCTGAATTACAAATATGGATTTCATAAGACCTGTCCTTTTCAAGTTGAAAAAGGCAGTAAGTAGTCTTCCACTTATCCACCAAAGAAAGTTCTGAAACCCCCAGTGGACATATGAGTCCCAAGACAGCACCTGTAACTTAATGTCGTATCAGGCACTGGGGCTGTAACTTCAGCAGTTTGATATTGACAACGAATCTGTCTTCACAGTTTTGTTCCTTATAGAGACTTATTCTTACTGCAGATCACACTAACAGTAAGACAGCATGATTGATTTTCTTTCTCAGTAACTAAAAAACTTTTACTTTTTCTGTTAAACACTCTACAGCTTCACATGGGCACTCTGATCAATAGCATCACCACTCTTCTGCCTTGGGATCATTACTAAGTAAAACTGAACACAGAAAATATGATACCAGTCAGGCTTGCTAGAGCATACTTTTAATTACAAGACGTGAGAGGCAGAGGTAGATCTCTGTGAATTCCAGGCCAGCTGAGGCTACAGGAGAATCTGTCTCAAAAAAAAAAAAAGGAACAAAAATGTGATACCACCACCACCACAGTCAATTTCATAACCAAGCCACCTACTAGGTGATTGATGTATAAATTGTATAAAAGCTAGTCAGCCGGGGATGATGATGCACGCTTTTATCCTCAGCATTGTGCGGCAGGTTGATCTCTTGTGTTTGAGGCTAGCCTGGTTTACACAGTAAACTCCAAAACAGTCAGAGCTACATATATAGCTAAGACCCTGGCAAGCCAAGCACACTTGCTTTGGCAGAGGAAGAGAGGAGACGAGAGGACGAGGCTAGAGACGGAGAGAGAGAGAGAGAGAAGCAGAGACAGAAACAGAGACAAAAAGAGAGAGAAAAAGAGAAACAGAGAGGGAGGGAGGGAGGGAGGGAGGGAGGGAGGGAGAGAGAGAGAGAGAGAGGACTCACATCCCAGGTTAGATGGAAGACAGTATCAAGAGTTCATCTTGCTCCTTGGAATGCAGAGCAATTTAGAATTTGTGAATTGTCTACTGGAATTTTCCATTTGGTATTTTCAGACTATAGTTGACCATGGGTAACTAAGACAAAGGAAAGAGAAACTGTAGGCAAGAGGGGATACTGTTCCATGACTTTGTTAAAAACCCAGGAAAAAATCTTATAGGAGAAAAATGGCTGCATAGATTTTTAAGTGGGTGGAAAATCTTTACACTCTTGCCACTATGCGGGAGTTCACTTGTCCTCTCCTTCAATCTGAACTGGCTTTGCAACACTATAATTTCTTTTCTTTCTTTTTTTTTAATAACACTATAATTTCAAAAGCTTGGCCTTTCCTTTTGCCCTCTGAATGCCACATCATTTATAAATAATTATCTCCCATAATCACCTATTGTTTTTCCTTCTCTTATATAATGGCCCATGTCCATTTTGGAGAGCAGCAAGAAAAGAGGTACGGCTAGGTTAGGTCTGAAGCAGCACTTATAGGCAGGCATTTAAAAAATAATAAAATTCTAGGGGCTGGAGAGATGGCCTAGTGGTTAAGAGTGCCGACTGCTCTTGCAGAGGACCAGGGTTCGATCCCCAGTACCCACATGGCGGCTGAAAACCGACGCCCTCTTCTGACCTCCTCGGCATTGCCCGACACAGGTGCACAGACCTGCATGCAGACAGTAGGCTGGGGTTGGAGAGTTGGCTCAGTGGTTAAGAGCACTGACTACTCTTGCAGAGGACCTGGGTTTGATTCCCAGTACCCACATGGTGGCTAAAAACCATCTTAGGCCGGGCGTGGGGAGGCAGAGGCAAGTGGATCTCTGGGCGTTCAAGGCCAGCCTGGTCTACAGAGCAAGCTCCAGGTCAGCACGGACTAATGGGAGACCCTGCCTCTAAACAAACAAACAAACAAACAATTTAAAAAGAAACAAAATAAATAAATTTTTAAAAAGGGAAGGTAGGAGAGTTGGGCCTGGTGGAGCCTGGCAGGTGGACTGCAGCAAATTCCAGGCCAACCTGGCCTAAATACTGAGTTCCAGAAGAAAGGAGACATAGAAAAGTTATTTCAAGAAAAAAACTGGGAGTTGGGGAAATGGCTGAGCAAAGTGCTTGCTGCAGAAGCTTGAGGACCAGAGTCAGATCTCCAGCACACCCGTAAAAAGCCAGATGTGGACTGGGGATGTAGCTCAGAAGGCATACTCCTTGCTTAATCACAGAGCCCTAGGTTTGAGTCCAAGTTCCATATACACCAGGCATGGCGGTTCACATCAGTATCCTAGCACCAGAGGTAGAGCAGGAAGATCAGAAGTTAAAGATCAATTTATACAGGGAGTTTGAGGCCAGGCTCAAAAGTGATACCCATTTATTGATTGACCTGATATTTATAGAACATTAACAGTCAGCTATAATCTGCCTGCCTCTGCCTCCCTAGTGCTGGGATTAAAGGTGGGCTGGATCCACCACTCCCAGCCTAAGATGGGTCTTATATGGGTGTTGAGAATGGAACCTGAGTTCTCTGCAAGAGCAGTCAGTGCTCTTAACCGCTGAACCATCTCTCCAGCCCCAAATTATGTTTATTTTTATGTGTACGAGTGTTTTGCCTTCATGTATACAAGTGCATCCATACATGCAATGCCAGAAAATGGCATCGGATCCCCTGAAGCTGGAGTGTCAGACAGCTGTTAGCCTCTGTGTGTGCTGGGAACCAAACCTAGGTCCTTCACAGCAGCCACCAGTACTCTTAACCACTGAGCACCTCTCCAGCCCCAGAACACGCAGTCTTTTCAAGTGCATTCAGAATATTCTCCAATACAGCATGTACTATGGGCCATACAGTTAAGTCTTAATAGCATTTTAAAAACAAATGTAAGTCGGGCGTGGTGGCGCACGCCTTTAATCCTAGCACTCGGGACGCAGAGGCAGAGGCAGGAGGATCTTTGTAAGTTCAAGGCTAGCCTGGTCTACAGAGCGAGTTCCAGGACAGCTGGGGCTACAGGGAGACCCTGTCTCGAAAAGACCAAAAATAAAAATTAAAAAAAAAAATGTAGAGAGTGTTTTCTGACTACAAATGAATTAAATCAGAAATGAGTAACAGTAATCTCCTCTTCACTGGGGGAAAAGAGACAGGAAGGCCCTAGAGAGGGCTGCAGGCAGGCAGGCTAGCTGAATCACAAGTTCCAGGTTCAAGTGAGAGATTCTGTATCAAAAAATAGACAGCTAGGTATGGTGGCACATGCTTTCTCCCAGCAAAGGAGAGAGAGAGGTAGGCAGATCTCTATGAGTTCCAGGCCAGTCTGGTCTACATATTGAGTTCTAGACCAGCCAGGGTTATATAAAGACCCTATCTCAAAGGGGGGGGGGGAAGGAAGCACATAACACACCAATGTGAGAACCTGTTCTAATCCCCAAGACCACCCAAAACCAGGTGCTATAAAGCCAGTGCTCCTCCAGTGAGATGGGAGGCAGAGAAAGGAGAATTCCAGCGAACTTACAGGCCAGCTGGCCTGGTTTATACTGTAGCATACATACAGCAAAGAGACCCAGTCTCAAACATGCTAGAAGGGAAGAGAAGGACTAACACGAGCATTGTGGCAAGTGTATATCCACAAATGCACACAGGAACCCATATACACCACACACACATACAGAGACTTAAAACATGGGTGTTCACCTGTGCACACATCCACACCACAGATACACAAACAAAATGGGAGAAAATAGCAGGGAAAGCAATTCGAATGGAACAAAAAGGAAATAAAACTAGATATAAGTGAGTGCAGTACATAAAAGAAATGAATGCGAGAAAAGGACTTTAATGTTAGAGTTCCCACAGAGGACAATATCAAAAGAAAAGTCAGGAAAATAAGCTAGCAACCATCGCCATTGCCCAAATACAACAATCATCTCCTAACTGGTTTCTCTAATAATCTTTCACCCCTGTAAAGCCTTCCCACATGGGAGTCAAAGCATATCTGATGATGTCACTGCCAGCCTCACCTTGGACCATTCCTGCTGGCATTACACTGCCCAGTTTTCCTTCCCTCAAACATGCCATATTCCTTCTATTTTTACTGCCTCCCCTTTTCCAGTTACCCTTTAAACTACCCTGACGGATCAAATCTTTATTATAAATAACTTTCATTTGTTGTACATGATAGCTTAATTTTACAAGTGTGATTACTTGATTATTGATTTGCCTTACTACACAGGAGATGGAGAAAGCACCCATATGCTTCTGTGTAGTGCCTACGAACAGCAGCTGCTTGTTTTAAATATATGCTGAATGAATGGAGAAACCTGCCAAAATTATTTCAAGTGGAAAAGGGATAAAACCCCAGTATAGAGGCAGATGTGAAAGAAACAGTCCAAGGTGGGGAAAAATAATTCAACACGTTATGGCTTAAAAATTCCATATAACTTAGCATAACACACACACACACACATACACACAAAATAAAGGTACAATAAATAGTTGCCATTAAGTATCCTTTTCCCCAGAGAAGTCATAAAAGAACACAGAATTAAAATTTTATTTAATAGTAAAATATACTTTACACAAAGATGTCAGTCCATTCAATTTCAAAAAATGGCATTTGTTCCCAGCACCTCATACCAAAACCTCCAAGTAGATTAGGATTCTTCTCCTACTCTGATCTCAAGTGGACAATCTATCAAAAACCTTGTAAACTATAAACTACCTTCAATCTGACTTTTCTTACTGCCATCATCTTAATTAATCCAAGCTACTATCACTTCTACCTAAAACTACTATCATGTTTTTCTAATTTATCTCCCTTTTATTTTTGTTCTTATTACAGACAGGGCAGCCAAAGCGATCTTTTAAAAACAAAAAAACAAAAAAACAGGGTCTCATGTATCACATGTAACCCAAACTGGCCTTGAACTCATTACATAGAATCTTAAATTTTACTGGGTGTGGTGGCGCACGCCTTTAATCCTAGCACTCGGGAGGCAGAGGCAGGTGGATCTTTGTGAGTTCAAGGCCATCCTGATATACAAAGTGAGTTCCAGGATAGCTGGGGCTACCCAGGGAGACCCTGCCTCGAAAAGACAAAAAAAAAGAATCTTAAATTTTGCATCCTCCTGCCTCTATCTCCCTAGTGCTGGGATTACAGGCATTCACCACCATGTCTGATTTATACTATTCTGGGGATCAAACTCTGGGCTTTGTACTAGAGCCTATCATACCACTCTCTCCTCTGCTTGCTATATTTTAACCAGTGGAATGCCTCTATATACTGTCCTCTTTGAAGTATCTCCTAATTAAGGTGGTAACTTGGTCACATAGTTAAGGATTTTTTTCCTACCTTGAATACTGTAAAATAATTTTTCCACCACTGCTTTCTATACTACCATTGCCTTTATCACTGTTATGACCTAGTTTATTTCATTAACAGCAAATATGTCCCAGGTATAAGAACTACAAGAGGGGTCAGTGGTTAAGAGCACTGGCTGCTCTTGCAGAGGTCCCAGGATTCAGTTTCCAGCACCCACATGGCAGCTAACAAGTGTAACTCCAGTTCCAGGGGATCTGACACCCTCTTCTGACATCCCAGGGCACTGGATGACATGAGTGCAATTACATACACGCAGGCAATACTCATACGTGTAAAATAAAAATACAGTATTTTTTTTAAAAAGAACTATGATAGTAAAGAGATAAGCTCAATTGCTTTCAAACAGCTCACATTTCAGTAAGCCTGAAAAACAAAGAGGAATGATCATTTGGTAAGTTCATGATATAACAAATAAAACAGAAGCAGCGATCCCATGTGTTTACAAGCATGTGTGTGAACACTCTTAACAGGTCTGAGCAGACCTCAGTAAAGAGAGCTGTATGAAAATTTAAAGTGTTCTAAATGGATTTTTTTTTACTAGTTTACTGTCTCTCCCACTAAAACAAAAAGTGCATGAAGGTAGTAGTCTTGACTATTTTATGCAGTTTTTATTCCAGACAAGCAGAATAGGCTGCTATAAATGGTTGGTGACTAAGGAAAACCTACTTCAGTTTTTAGAAAACAGTACTGGATTAAAAAAAAAATAATCAAAGTAGAATCTATGGATTTTTACATATTAAATCCTAAAAACTCTCATATCTGTAATCCTAGTACTTGGGAGGCTGAGGCACGTTTTCCACAAGTTCAAGACCAGCCTGGTCTACATAATGTGACTCTGTCCAAAAAAAAAAAAGCAAATTAGAACGAGGCCTTTGATCCCAGCACTCAGGAGGCAGAAGCTGGCAGACCTCTGTGAGTTGAAGGCCAGCCTGGTCCACACAGCAAGCTTCAGGCAATACAGTGCTGGGTAGTAAGACCCTGTCTCAAAAACAAAAACAAAACAAAACAAAACAAAAACCACTCAAATTATTGAAGGAGACAAGGTGAAACAAACTTGGCACACCTGTAAATTCATAGACACTTAAGTCAGAATAAAGGAAAAGCAACTGTTTGACACTCACATCAAGTCTATTCCTGATGGCTTTGTTATCATCCCTGTGTTCCTCCAATCAGAATTAAACTAAAGTTTAAAAAAAGCATAAACTGCCTAATGAGTAAGAGCATCTAACTTCCAAACAAACAAACAAACAACAAACAAACAAAAGGCACCCAGCACTTTTACCTGTAACACAAACAGCTCTTGTCTCAGCCCCTTGGCAGGTTACCTACTGTGGTCAAACTAGTATGGAAGTAGTATGAAATGGACTCAGGAAAACCCAAAGCCTTCTTTATCTTGTTAGGAATCTCACAGAAAACTCTCATTACTGTTATATAAAGTCTGGAAGATTTTGTTTTCCACTTCTCCACCCTCAAGCAGAAAGAACTAAGAAAAGTGCCCTTCCTCTCTCTCGGTAGCCTCCATTCATTAGGCGGAGCATCGGACTGCAGTCGGTGGGGCCTTTAACAAAGCAGTCAAGAACAGTCCTCAGCACCTCTATGGAACTTGTTACCATGAAGGTTAATTCTTAATTTAAAATGACATTTTCTTAATTCAGTAATGTTTCTAAATTGTTTTTTAAAAGCATGACTTGCACCGGGCGTTGTGGTGCACGCCTTTAATCCTAGCACTTAGGAGGCAGAGGCAAGCGGATCTTTGTGAGTTCAAGGCCAACCTAGTCTGCAGAGTGAGTTCCAGGACAGGTGGAGCTACAGGGAGACCTTGTCTCGAAAGCACCAAAAATAAAAAATAAAAATAATAAAAGCATGACTTGGACATACAGTATCTGAAAAAAAAGTACTAACACTTAACAGCGGACTCATTTTCCTTTCCACATTTATAAAGTCCATTACCAGTTCAATTAAAGTCGTACGAGTCCCAGTTCCTGGTTCACAACGGCAATTCAGAGTGGCTTGTCCTGTGGAAGTCCCTAGACACACACACAGGCAAAAAGGCCACCTCGTTCCCCATCCCCATCGGGTCAGCAACTGTAAATACCAACTTTTCCTCCCAAGTGATCACAAAATGGAAACACCCGAACTCTTCGCTTTA
The DNA here is from genome assembly GCA_009823505.1 of Rhizomys pruinosus. Taxonomy (NCBI): domain Eukaryota; kingdom Metazoa; phylum Chordata; class Mammalia; order Rodentia; family Spalacidae; genus Rhizomys; species Rhizomys pruinosus. Next base: position 166,522 of record VZQC01011509.1, read on the forward strand.
AGTGGCTGTCCCCAAACTGACACTGTGAGGCTCACTCTTCTTTCACATAAACTGTTTAACCAAGTACTGCTTGGCAGAACACACCGGGTTAGGGGTCCGGGCCCCGGCCAGGCCCACCGTGCACGCCGAGGGCCCCGCGAGGGTGGCCAGGGAGGACAACCACGTCTGCCCGCCCCACTCCTACCCCGACCCCGGGGATCCCAAACTTTCCACCGACGCCGGCCCGGCAAGACCCGCATGCCTCGGCAGCCATGGAAATCACGGGGGGAAAGGCCGCAGGCTGGTGTCTACCCCTTTGCAGACACCCCGGGCCTCGGCCGGCCGCTCGTCCACCCGCCGCCCCACGCCGGCCTACCGAGCCCTCACCCAGGTCACCCGAACGCGACTCGACGCGCCGCGCCGCGCCCACAGCGCGCTCCCAGCCGGCCCCACGGTGGAGTTCCCCGAACCCCGCTGTCCTGAGACTCCCCAACCTCTCCTGAGGACGGACCCCCAACGTACCTTCCAGAAAAGTAACCTCCCCAGAGCTGCCGCCGCTCTTGCCCGCCGCCATCTTCCTACTCCCACGCCGCCTCCTCACTCCATGGCCCGCACCACTCTCGGAAATCCCAGGCCGTGCCTCGGGAGGGTAGCAGCCGCAGGATGGCGGGGGCCGGGTCCACACAAAGCAGGTCGGCGCACGGCCAGTCGCGGGCTGGTGGGCGGCGGCGAGGCCCGCGGCCTGGGTTTCTCTTCAGACCTCCGGGGAACCCGGGCGGCGGCTAGGCTAGGCTAGGCTCGCCGCCTTGGTTTCCCCTCGGATGCCTCTCGGAGAATGCGGGCGGCGGCGGGGGTTGGGCCCACGGCCTGGGCTTCTCAGATGCCCGGCAGGGAAGGCGAGCGCCAGCCCGTGGCCTGGGCAGCTTAGACGCCTCTCGGGGACCTCGAGCGGCGGCGCGGGCGGAGCCTCCCGAGCCCGGTTCCCAGCAGCCCACGACTCTCCATCCACCGCCCACCGTGGCCTCCGAGCTCTGGTCCTCCGCGAGCCCCGGGGGGTGGGGGGAAGCAAAGCGAGCGTGCTCACGCCTCCTGCGTCCCAGGCGGTAAAATGGCCGCACCGTTGCGCCGAGGTGAAGACTCCGCGACCGTCAAAGGCCCAGGGCCCCTCGGCGCTCCCGCAGTCGCCTACCCCGCCCAGGCGTCAGCGCTTCAGCCTAGGCCTGGGCCACGGTCCATGTAGACGGGGGTGGGTCTCCTCCGCCACCTCCAGGCGTCGGTAGCCACAGCAGCTCCGCCACCGCTCCTCCCCCACCCCGCCCCCCGCCCCCGCCCCCGCCCCCGCCCCCTCCCCCTCCCCCGCCCCCTCGGCCCGGCTGCGCTGTCCCCCCATCCCCGACCTGGGGTTGCTGGCGCGGCGGGCCCTGCACGCAGCCTGCTCGGCCTAGGCAGGATCCCGACGCAGTCCCTTCCTCCCGAGGCGCCGTGGCAAACCTGGCCTGGGAGCGCTTCTAAGCCGGCAGTGCGGTATTCCGGTCGGTCCTGGGGCTCCCCTAATGTTGAAGGGAGGTTAGAAATTCGTGTCTTTGAGGAAACCTGAGAATTTAAAACAGAAGCCACGGGAAGAAAAAAGGGAACGAGGTAATCGATCACTTGTTTACAAGAGTTTGTGTCCACATTCGTCTTTAAGGCTCTCAAAACAGTGTAGACGATGCAACCAGCACGCTTTGGGTAGAAGTGTAAAAAGGAATTTATGTCCCTGAGATGTCAAAAAGCAGACTCTGAAAAGGACATGGTCCTTTCAGTCAATATAGCTCATTACTCTTCTTTTTTCTTGTTTTCTTACAAAAATAATAACGTTTTCATTCATAAAAATACAGAAAATACAGAGAATGAAAGAAGTCAGCCTATAGTATCAAGCCAAAATCCAACTCCCTTACGTGTGTAGTCTGCTAATAAGCATTTTTCTCTGTTTTGTTTTGTTTTGTTTCTTCCGCTGTTATTTTTTCAGACAAGGAGTATATGGGCTAGCCTTGAATTGCTTTATTGCTGACCATGACCCTGAATTCCTGTTCCTCCTCCCTCCACCTTCCAAGTGCTGGCCTTACAGGTATCCTCCACCATACCCTACCTAGCATTTTGCTTAAATCCTTCAATATCCATCTTTATTTTATTTGTTTATTTTTTGTTTCTTTGTTTTTTATTGGTATTTTTAAGGCGTGTGCCACCACGCCCAGCCAATATCCATCTTTAAAAAAAAACGGGGCTGGAGAGATGGCTCAATGGTTAAGAGCACCAACTACTCCAGCAGGGGACCCAGTTTCGATTCCTAACACCCACATGGTGGCTAAGAACCATCTTTGGCAGGGCGTGGTGGCGCATGCCTTTAATCCTAGCACTTGGGAGGCAGGCGGATCTTTGTGAGTTCAAGGCCAGCCTAGTCTACAGAGTGAGTTCCAGGACAGCTGGGACTACAGAGAGACCCTGTCTCGAAAAGACAAAAAAAAAAAGAACCATCTTTAAACCGGACATGTTGGTGCCTACCTTTAATCCTAGTACTCAGGAGGCAGAGAGGCAAGCAGATCTCTGTGAGTTTAAGGCCAGGGTGGGTCTACAGAGTGAGTTCCAGGCCAGCTGGGGCAATATAGAGAGACCCTGTCTCCAAAAAAAAAAGTCATTTCTTGGCCAGGGGTGGTGGCACACACCTTTAATCCCAGCACTTGGGAGGTCTCCTTGGTCTACACAGTGAGTTCCAGGCCAGCTGGGGCTGCAGGGAGATCCTGTGTCAAAAAGGCAAAAATAAATAAACAAATAAATAAATAAATAAATAAATCTTATCGCGTATATAAATGAAAAATCAATAGCAATTAAAATGATTCAAAAACTCTTAAGTACAATCTTTGGCCATTTTAATTCAGTTGTTCTATTAACCAAGACTTATGTAGCGAAACTTTTTCTTGAAAACTTGATATCTTATCCCACTATGGAGGCTCACACCCGTGATCCTAATACTTGGAAGTATTGTGTATTTTTTTAAGACAGAGTCTCCTTGTAGCCCCAGCTGTCCTAGAATTCCCTATGCAAATCAGTTTGGCCTCCATCTCACAGACATCTGCCTTCCAAATGTTGGGATTAAAGGTGTGTGCCATAGCTCCCAGCCTTTCAATATATATTTTATTGATTTTTTTTGTTTTGTTTTTCATTCAATAGATCTTAATCATATTTAGCCCCCACTCCGGTATCTGTACCTTCCCCATAGCCCATCCACTGGATTTCATGCATTCTGTCATATATGCTAAGGCCTATCGAGTCATGTTTGTACACCCAGTGTCCCTTGGTAAGTTCATCCACTGGAGCCTAATCAGCCTATCTAGCATCGCTCCCTAAAGAAGACTAAGTCCCTCACCCAGCAGTGATCAGGTGTCAGTAGTTCCTTGGCTAAGTTTGGGGCCTACTGCCCATTTCCCCAGTTCTATGCTAGGTTTTTGTCTGATTGACTTTGTATAGGTGTTGTGCATGCTGTCACCATTGCTGTAAGTTCATATGAGCAAATTCCCAGAAACCTGGAAGACTGTCTCCTTGAGGTCACACAGGATCCTTAGATCTTACAATCTTTCCACCCTTTCTTCTGCAGTGGTCTCTGAGCCCTGGGTGGGTTAGGAGTCCTAACCAAGGACACACACTGTGCAGTCTTTTATTCTCTACACTGCGGCCAGTTGTGGCCTTCTGTGTTAATCACCCTCTGCTGTATGAGGAAATTTCACTGGTGAGAGTTGAGAGATGCATTAGTATTCTCCCTACCCCCTTGTTCCAGTATGTTCTGTGAGCCTTAGCTTTAGAAGTTTCATAGATAGTGGATATGTCACTAAAGGCTGAACACTTAATTCTCATGTTTGACCAGTTGTGGAACTCTGTACTAATCTCTGTTGCAAAAAGAAGCTTCTTTGATGAGTGGTGAATGGTATACTTGTCTGTAAATATAAGGATACATATTCAACATACAGTATTGAATAACATTTGTCTAGAGATATGACAGACAGGGTATTCTCTAGGATCTATGACCTCTCCAGCCATGTGTATTTGGCTATGTTTACAGTACCACGCATGAGTTCCCTACCATTGAGAGTACTTTAAATGCAATCAGATAGCTGTTGGTTCCCCCAAGATAAAACTGCAACTTTTATATAATTTATATAAATTATATAAGTATAGTTTGCTGTGCTGGTCACTGTTAGGCTTTGCAGCTGTGTTGGACCATTGATTAATTTTTCTCCCTTTACAGCTTATATAGTATCCTGTAAAACTATGAGAGCTAGTCATTTCTGGCTCCATTGCTTCAAGTCCTGTGTCCAAAGTATGTCCTGTCTTCAGGGTCTTACCTTTAAGTTTTGGGAGGAAATCAAGGGCTGTGGTAATAGACTGTGTTGTTTTGGGAGCGTTTGTGCCTACCCTGACCAACAAATTGAAGTGAAGTTTCTCCTATCTGCCATGGTGTACCTTGTTACATAGCCTTCAGCTATACACATGCACACATGAACAGATATTATATGTATATTTTTCAATAGGTTTTTTTTTTTAAGACATGCACCACTACGCCTGGGCTTAAAGGTGGTTGTTAGCTCCCATGTGGGTGCTGGGAATCGAACCCGGGTCCTCTGGAAGAGCAGTTAGCACTCTCAACTGCTGAGCCATCTCTCCAGCCCCTCAGTAGGCTTTTGAACTAATACACTTCCCTCTGGCTTTTCACAACACCTAAGCATTATTTATCTTTCTGTTGCTGTGATATAACCACCACAACCAAGAGAGCTTATAAAGGGAAGAGTTTATTTGAGCTTACCATTGACAGTTCCAGGAAGTTAGAGTCCATCATGGCGGGGAGGCTTGGTGGCAGGAGCTGGAGCAGAAAGCCAGGTGCACATCTTCAAGCAGGCACAGGAAGCGGAGAGGGAATGGTGACTGGGAGGGCTTTTTGAACGCTCTAAGCCCGCCCCCAGTGATTTGCTTCCTCCAGCATGGCCACACCTTCTAAGCTCTCCCAAAACAGCATCAACTGGGGATCAAATATCTGAACTTTAAGCCTATGGGGGACAGTCTCGTTTAAACCAGTACACTCTCCTCTCTCCCTTCTAACCTTCCCTCTTCCCTCCACAGTTAAAATACCCCCGTTTCCTCTCTGATACTACCTGTCTCCTACATTCCCCCTCATTCTTCCCATTTACCTCCATGGTTCTTTGTATAATCCTCTCCTCCCTTCCCAGTTAAAGATCCCCATTTTTCCCATTTCACTCTGGTAATACCCATCTCTTACTATTTCCCTTTCTTGGACTCCTTTTAGGGCCTGGAAAATTTCATATTTAGAAGATATTTCTGAAACTGTATATTTAGTGTATTTACAAAAAATACTCAGTTGACAGTGATCTTCCTCCTCCTCCTGTTTTCTGACAGTGTCTGGATTACGAAAGGATGTGTGCCTTCACACCTGCATTAGCACCCCTCTCGGTCTTTTTTCTTGTTTTTTGAGACAGGGTTTCCCAATAGCCCTACCTGGCCTGTTGACCAGGCTGGCAGATTGGCCCGCCCTCTGCCTCCCAAGTGCTGGGATTAAAGGCCTGTCAACCAGGCCTGGCCCACATTCACCCTTATGTGTAGAGACACTTTATTTTTTTTTGAAACAAGGTCTCCCTTTTAGTCCCAGCTGGCCTGGAGCTTGCTATGTAGACTAGGCTGGCTTTGAAGTCACAGAGATCCGCCTGCCTCTGCCTCCTAGTGCTGGGATTAAAGGCGTGCACCACCATTCCCACCTTAAACACAGTTCTAGGGGCTGGAGAGATGGCTCAGCGGTTAAGAGTCCAGACTGCTCTTACAGAGGACCCGGGTTCAATTCCCAGCACCCACATGGTGGCTAAGAACCGTCTTTTAACTCCAATTCCAGGGAATCTGATGCCCTCTTCTGACCGCCGAGGCATTGCACAACCCGGGTGCACCGACCTACACACAGACAGTACACTCATACAAATAAATAAATAAATAATAAATAAATAAATACATAAATAATAAGGTTCTAGCCACCATATGGGTGCTGGGAATCGAACTCAGATCCTCTGCAAGAGCAGTCAGTGCTCTTAAACACTGAGCCCTCTCTCCAGCCCTCAGGACACTTTCAAAGTTCAAGAATGTTACTAATGCCTAATTACAAGCCAGTTATCTTGGTTATACATTTCAGGTTTTTTTTTTTTAATGTGTGTGAGTATACTGCATGCATGTACCTGAGTAAATCTGGGTTGTGAAATGCCTGCAGAAGTCAGAAGAGGGTGCTGGATCCCTTGAAACTGAAGTTCTGGATGGCTGCTACCCCGTGCGAGTGCTGGGATTTGGATCTGGGTTCTCTGCCAGAGCAGCCAGTGCCCTAAACCACTCAGCCGCCTCTTCAACCCCCACATTTCAGTTTTTATTAAAAGTCTACCCTGGACTAGCAAGATGGCTCAATGGGTAAAGTTGCTTAAGGGGCAAGTCTGACTAACTGTGGTGGTTTGAATGAGACTGTCCCCCATAAACTTCAAGTATTTACATATTTTGTACCCAGTTGGTGGCACTGTTTTGGGAGATCTTAGAAGGTGTGACCATGCTGGAAGAAGTATGTCACTGGGGTCAGGCTTAGAGAGTTCAAAAAGCCTTGCCAGTCACCACTCCCTCTCTGCTTCCTGTGCCCACTTGAAGATGTGAACTTTGGGTTTCTGTTCCAGCTCCTGTCACCATGCCTTCCCACCACGATGCACTGTGATTCCCTGGAACCTTCAACTGTAAGGTCAAATAAACTCTTCCTTTTATAAGTTCCCTTTGTCATGGTGGTTTTATCACATCAACAGAAAAGTGACTAATACATTAACTGAGTTCAATTCCTGGAACCTGCAATAAAAGTTAATGCAGGACTGACTACATTGCTCAGAAGGTAGAGCAGGCTAGAGCACTTACCATGCAAACCTGAAGGACTGAGCTCCATCCTAGGAGCCCACGTAACGGTAGAAGGAGAGAACTGGCCCTCCACATTGTCCCCTGACCTCCACCTCCATACTGTGTCACAGGGGCACTTGTGCACCCAAATCCACATCACACACACAGAAAAAAAAGTTTATATTAGTATATATAAAGCCAGTGTAGTAGCAGGCATGTGTAATCCCAGGACTCCCAGTACAAGATGGGAGGCAGAGACAGAACAAAGTGGAAGTAGAGAATCAGCTCTAAAATTGTCCTCCGACCTCCATACGCTCACATGCACATAGTAATAATAAATACAAAATAGAAATAAGTCCACATTGCCTTCATCATTAAAATTTAGCAAATGCCATTCAGTTATCAGCTAACTTAGATTAAGCAAAATTTAATTTTGGCATAAAAGATAAATACAAAAGGAAAAATATTATTTTAGATTTATGAGTGGGCCACTAACAGTGAATAATATGCTCTTTTATCTTTTTTTCCTAATTATTCTGTAAAGAAAATTTGGAGGACCAGGGGTGTAGCTCAACAGTAGAGCATTCGAGTAGCATGTGCCAGGCTACATGTAGGCCCTGTCCCAGCAACAGTGAACTTTGTTGTTGTCCAGTCTGCATGCAGATGCCCAGCACAGCTCTGTAACCCTTCTTCAAAAAAGAGGGGGAGCTGTTGCAGAGGACCCACATCTGCAACTCCAGTTCCAGAGGATCTGATGCCCTTTTCTATCTTCCCTGGACAAACACACACACACACAAAGACACGCCAGTATACATACATACAGACCATACAGACACACAGACTTACACATGAAAAGTAAAGTTAAAAAAAAAAGGATCAGCAATCCAAACGAACATAGGCTTTGGAGATTACAATGCGGAGCTGAAGAGCCTGGGAATCAGGAAAGAAAGCCCGAGTTGGTTATAGACTCGGGATGACAATTTTCTCTCTGTGTATGTTCTTCTCTAAAGCTACAAATCTTTCTTTTGTATCACTGCTAGCGTCCCTTTTAAGATGCTGTGCATAACAGTAAAATCAGACAAACCTAGAATCCCAGCACTGTACCATGATGATACAGGTAAGAAGATTGGGAATTCAAGCCCAGCCTAGGCTACGTGATAAGACTGTATCTCAGCAAAACAGGTGAGAGAGAGAGAGAGAGAGAGAGAGAGAGAGAGAGAGAGAGAGGATTTAAAAAACATTGGGGGGGGGGTCTGGAGAGATGGCTTAGCAGTTAAGAGCTCCAACTGCTCTTGCAGAGGACCTGAGTTCGATCCCCAGCACCCACATGGTGGCTAAGAACTGTCTTTAACTCCAGTTCCAGGGGAATCTGACACCCTCTTCTAACCTCTGCGGCATTGCACGACACAGGTACACAATCTACATGCAGACAGTACACTCATACACATAAATAAATATACAAATGTAAAAAAAACCCCAAAAGTTAAAAAACAAAACAAAACATTGGGACAGGGCAGGTGTGGTGGTGCCTTTAATCCCAGCACTTGGGAGGCAGAGGCAGGGGGATCTCTGTGAGTTCAAGTCCAATAGGCCAGCTGGGACTAAAGGGAGACCCTGTCTCAAAAAAACAAAACAAAACAAAAAAACATTGGAACAAATTGACCCATATTAATAATAAAATTGCAACACGTGGTTTTAGTGTATATATATTTTTTGAAAGCACAGTTATCAGTCTTTTTTTTTTTTTAACTCACAGGGATTGACCTGCCTCCACTTCCTCAGTTCTGGGATAGCTTTGTTTTTGTTTTGTTTTGTTTCATTTTTATCTTTTTTAAGAGAGGGTCTCCCTGTAGCCTCAGCTGTCCTGGAACTCACTATGTAGACCAGGCTGGCCTTGAACTCTTAGAAACCTGCCTGCCTCTGCCTCCTCACTGTTGGTATTAAAGGCATGTGCCACCATGCCTGGCTGTTTTTGTTTTCTTTTCTTGAGACAGGCTCTCAAAAAAAAATATATCGACTACCCTAACCTTGAACTTTGTTTTTAAATTTAAGGGGGTTTGTTTTGTTTTGTTTTATTTGTGTTGTGCATTGCCCTTAGAGGACAGAAGAGGGCATCATCCCCTGGAACTGGAGTTACAGAAAGTTGTTAGCTGTCATATGGGTACTAGGATTCAAACCTGGGTCTTCTGCAAGAACGGCCAGTGCTCCTTTTTAAATATTTTATTTTTTATGTGTATTAGTGTATTGCCTACATGTATATAAGTGTATCCTTGTAGTGTAATGCCCACAGAGGACAGAAGAAAGCATAAGATCCCCTGGAACTGGAGTTATAGTTATTAGTTGCCATGTGAATGCTGGGAATCAAACTTGGACCCTCTGCATGAGCAATCAAATCAGTTCCCTTAACCTGTGAGCTAGCTCCCCAGCTCCTACAGCCAGTGCTTTTAACCTCCGGGCCATCTCTCCAGCCCTTTGAAAAACAAAAAACAACAACAAAAAAAAAACTGTTTTTAAGTGTGTGTGTGTGTGTGTGTGTGCACTCGCACATGCCTGCATGTCTGCCTCCCTGCCTGCCTGCCAGCCTGCCTAGAAGTATGTGTGGCACCTGCACATGGGTGCCCACAGAGACCAGAAGAGGGTGTCAGAGCCCCTGGATCTTTTGTTAGAGCCAGTTGTGAGCTGCTTAATGTGGGTGCTAGGAACTGAACTCGGGTTCTCTGGAGGAGCAGGAAGCACTCTTAACTCCTTTGCTGACTCTCCAGCCTTTTATTTTTTGTTTTGTTTTGTTGTTTGTTTGTTTTGAGACAGGACTTCACTATGCAGCTTGGCTGGTCTGGAGCTCACTATGTAGACCAACCTGGCCTAGAACTTGAAGATCTGCTGCACCTGTCTCCTGAGTGTTGGGATTAAAGGCATAGACCACCATACCCAGCCCCCCTTTATGTTTTAATCTTTTGCATGTATGTATGTATGCATGCATCTTTGTGTGCCTAGACCATTAATCCCATGTGGAGGTCAGAGGAAAAGCTCAGGTGCTGGTCCTCAACCTCCATGATGCTTGAGACGGTTTCCTGTTCACACTGCGCACACCAGGCCAGCTGGCCAGTGAACTTCTGGGGTTTCTCCTGTCTCACCTTGTCCCCCCATAGGAATGTTGGGATTACAGATGCACTACTGCCTCTGGCTTTTTGTGGATTCTAGGGATCCCAACTCAGGTCCTATGGCAGTTGGTGTCGGTTGTTACCAAGACAGAATCTAGAATCACTTGGGAGATGGGCCTCTGTGATACTTGTGGGGGATTATCTTAATGACAGTAATTGATAAAGGAAGACTCATATTACTTTGGGACAGGATCATTCCCTGGATTGTATCTAATGTTTACATGTAGTTTGATATCTCTGCCAGAGATATACATGTTTCGAGGGTAAGGTAGAGATCTACATAACATGTGAGTCAACTATCTCAGTAATACTACAGAATTAGTTTTACTGAGTAGCAGACTGAACTGGGGGCTAGGATTTTCCCCCTTTCGTTATGGGACAGAATAGATTCTACATCATTGCAGCAATCCTAGTTCATTTATAAACTCACACATTCTAGTCAGCTTCTATATCTGCTAAAGACACCCAAAACAGCTTCATTTATCCACATGGTTTAAAGACTTGTTTTAACAAATTTATTTACTTATTTATGGTACTGGGGAGTGAATCTAGGACCTCAAACACACACACACAGTGTGTGTGTGTGTGTGTGCATTGTTGTTGGTTTTGGTCTTTTTGAGACAAGGTCTCCCTGTAGCCCCAGCTGGCCTGGAGCTTGCTATGTAGACCAGGCTGGCCTTGAACTCACAGAGATCCGCCTGCCTCTGCCTCCCAAGTACTGGGATTAAAGGCATGCACCACTAGCCCAGTGGACCTCAAACATATTAAGCAAATGCTCTGCTACAGAGCTATAACCCCAGGCTTGGCTTTGCTTTTCCCTCCCTCCTTCCCTCCCTTTCTTGTTTCCTTTTCTGCTGCTTTCGTTTAAGACAGAGTCTGTGATCCAGGCAGGCTTCTGATTCTTTGTGTAGTGAAGATTGACTTTGAACTTCTCATTCTCCCATCTCCGCCTCCTGAGGGCTAGGATTACAGACACTGTCTCCATACTCAGTTCTGGGGATTGAATCCAGTGCCTCCTGCATGCTAGACAAGCTCTTATCAATGGAGATATAGCTGCTTTGGTTTTATTTTGATTTTTAAATTGTATATATATATATATTTAATTTTTATCTCTGTGTGTGAGTGCACACGTGGGTGTGAGTGTGCATGTGCGCAGTGGCTCCTGTGTGGAGGTCAGAGGACCTCACATGCCTTCCACCTGATGGTGTCTCACTGCTCTGGAACTTAGCCAAATAGCCAATGCTAGTGGACTGTGCCCTTCCAGGATTCTACTGCCTCTGCCCATCTTGCCTTTCTGCCTCCTATCTAGCCACCCCTGGGATTAAAGCCATGTGCTACCATGCCTGTGCTTTTGGGGGTTTTTGTTTTGTTTTGTTTTGTGTTTTGTTTTGTTATCGGTGTTTTTGGGACAGGGTCTCCCTGTAGTCCCAGCTGGCCTGGAACTCACTCTGTAGACCAGGCTGGCCTTGAACTCACAGAGATCTACCTGCCTCTGTCTTCCAAGTGCTGGGATTAAAGGTGTGTGCCACCATGACTGGCTTTGTTTTGTTTTTTAACATGGGTTCTGAAGAATCTAAATTCAGGTGCTTACAGTGTTAAGGGAAATACTTTATGGACTGAGCCATTTCCTTAGCCCCTTTCTTCTATTTCTGGCCTTATTTATTTATTTGTGTGTGTTGAGGGGGTGTGCACCAGCCATGGCACACTTGTGAAGGTCCAAAGGTCAACCTGTGAGAGTTGGTTCTCTCCTTTCCTCATGTATGGCCCCGGGATAGAACTCAGGTTGTCAAGCCTGGCAGCTGGTGCCTTTATCTTCTGAACCATCTCTATAACCCAGGCAGGGACTGTTTTTAAGATGCATTATATTTCCCATTGTACAGTGTCATGAACACAGAAGCTATTTGATAGTTGTTTATCTGACTTTATGAACCAAAGATATTGACATCAACATAGTATAAAGGTATAAATACATGCTTTATTTTCTTGTTTGTTTGGTTGCTTTTGAGACAGGGTCTCCCTATAGCCCCAGCTATCCTGGAGCTCGCTATGTAGACAAGGCTGGCCTTGAACTCACAGAGATCCGCCTGCCTCTGCCTCTGCCTCCCCGGTGCCGGGATTAAAGGCGTGCACCACCATGCATGGCACATGCCTTATTTTCATTTAATCTAGTTGTCCATAAAGGTGGGATTATGAAATTTAATATGCAGTTATTGAGATCAAGTTTCCTCCACTGTAAAAGTGCAAACCCCTCATAAAAGACAAGCACATGAGGCTTAGTCACTCTTGGAACATATTTACTTCAGGAATTGCCAGGACTGACTACCTGTTGGCACATGGTGGGGCAGCCAGCCAGATGAAGACTGAGGCACGCCCCTTTATAGCCACTGGGCGGGACCTCAGGTAAAGGGGAAGAGGTAATAAGATGACAGCCTCTAGAGGAAGTGGACATCTGTTGTGTCCCTTGGGATTCTGGGAAACCCAGACCTAACATCCACTACTCAGCATGACCAAAGCAACTCAATAAATATTCTTATATTTTTGTCAGATGCTTCTAAAATTTTAACTATTGTAAACTTCAGTAACCAAAACTAAACTGTTTTTGCAAATTTATCCCAGGAACATGATATATTGGCCAGCAAGATGGTTCAGTGGACAAAGGCTCTTGCTGCCAGCTTGACAACTTGATTTTGAACCCTGGACCCTACATGGTATAAGAGAACCAACTTCTCCAGATGCCCTCACAACAGACCATGCCATGACCACCCACATGTGTTTTCTCTCTCTCTCTCTCTCTCTCTCTCTCTCTCTCTCTCTCTCACACACACACACACACACATACACGTAAAGAGGTATATACAAAACATGTAAAAAAAAAAAACATGTTCAGTCCATGGGCTAAACTCCAACTAATCTTGCTTGTCATGCAATGTTGCCTTGACTCTGAGTGGCAGCCACATACCTGCTTGCTTTCCTATGTGTGTGATTGTTTTTATTTGTTGTATTTTGAGGGATTGACTCTTGTTTTTTCTGAAAAAATGTTAGACTCCTTTAGCAAACTTTCTAAGTCCAAATGAGATGTCAAGGTATATAATATAGCTGATTTTTCAAAACCAAGTGCATTTGGATGGCTGGCTTCAACTTAGCTCCTTTACATGGTTTACTCCAGCTATAATGTGTTATGGGTTAGGATGATTCAAAATGCGCATATATGTGCATGGCATCAAATATCCCTCAAACTCAAGCAGATGGGGATGTTATTAGGAATACAGATATGACTTTTTTTTTCATCTTTTTTTGAGACAGGGGTTCCCTGTAGCCCCAGTTGTCCTGAAACTCATCATGTAGACCAGGCTAGCTTTGAACTCACAGAGATCTGCCTGTCTCTGCCTCCTGAGTGCTGGTATTAAAGGCATGTGCCACCACGCTTTTTACTAATGTTATTAATGTGATTATTGCCCCAAGTATTCATGGGCCATGAGACCTATAGGTTCTCACCTTTCTGTGTGTGAAGAGTTTGCCTTGCATAGCAGATGCCAACATTGCCACACTCCATTATAAGATTTCTTCAAAGAGAATAATCTTATTATCACATGTTAGGCAGGTCTGTTAACAGTCATTCAATTTTATCAGGAGTTAGTTTTCTCCCTCCCTCTCTCCCTCTTTCCCTCCCTCCTTTCTTTCCCCTCCCTCCCACCTTCCCTCCCTTCTTTCTTTCTCCTTCATTCCTTTCTTTTTCCTTCCTTCCTTCCTTCCTTCCTTCCTTCCTTCCTTCCTTTTCTTCTTGAGACAGGGCTCACAGTGTACCCCACAGTGTACCCCAGGCTGACTGCAGACTTCCAGTATTCCTCCTGTCTCAGTCTTCAGCATTCTAGGACTGCAGCTGTGGGCGTGGGCCACTGCACCATCCTGGGTTTTTGTTTGTTTGTTTGTTAGAATTTATTTGTCATGGGACTGGAGAGATGGCTCAGCGGTTAAGAGCACTGACTGCTCTTGCAGAGGAACCGGGTTCAATTCCCAGCACCCACATGGCGGCTAAGAACTGTCTTCAACTCCAGTTCTAGGGGAATCCGACACCCTCTTCCGACCTCCAGAGCATTGCATGACATGGGTGCACCAACCTACATGCAGACAGTACACTCATACACATTAAATTTTTAAAAAATTAGTATTTGTCATTGTGTATCTATGAATGTGTGTGTGTGTGTGTGTGTGTGTGTGTGTGTGTGTGTGTTTTTCTGGGAATTGAAAACAGGTTGACAGGCTAGGTCAGCAATTGTTTTCACCCATGGATGTATCTCAATGCCCTGCCCCCCCCCAACTTAAGGGTTATATGTATATTCATTGTGCCTAGAGATGGGTTTAAAAAAGACATTTCCATACAAGTATAAGACATACTTTGATCGTATTTACCCTCCCCATTTTTATTTACCACCCCCTTTGAGACAGAACCATACTATGTAGCCCCAGTTGGCATAGAACTTGCTATGTAGACCAGGCTTGACTTGAACTCACAGAGATCGCCTGCTTCTGACTCCTTAGTGTCAGAATTAAAGCCACCACACCCAGCCTTTCTTGGCTTTTTTACATGGTCTCATGGAGCTCAGGCTGGCCTCAGACTTACTATGTAACATAAGTTAGCCCTGAACCCCTGACCCTCCTTCCTCCACTTCCCAGTGCTGGGACTGCAGGTATGCACCAATGTCCACTTCAGTTGCTTCTTTTTCCTTCCAGTACCAGATTAAGCCTCAGTCCTTGCACGTGCCAGGCAGCCAGTGTACCACTGAGCTATATTCTAGCCCTCAATCGTTTCTTAATAAAAGCATCAGAGTTTGTTTTAATAGATTTGAGGCAGGATAGAAAAACAGGTAAAATTACAGGGACATGGGGAGGACCCGCATGAGGGGAGGCCCCTCACTGCAGCATCGGGTTGAGGCCTCCCATCAATTAAGAGTCAACATCCCACTAAAATCACCAGTATTTGCTGCAAAGGTTGCCAAACTGGGGATAGTATTTCTTTTATATAGAAGTATGTTCAAATAAAAATATTAAAATAGCAATAGAACAGCTTCAGCCCTTGAGTCTCTGTGGCCTGCATAGGGCCTTACTCTTTTTTTTTTAATTTTTTTTTTTTGTCTTTTTTGAGACAGGGTCTCCCTGTAGCCCCAGATGTCCTAGAACTCACTCTGTAAACCAGGCTGAGGGCCTTACTCTTATCTCTGGCATTTTCTGAGAATCTCACAAACAAGACTACTTACTATGTTCCCACTAATCATATCCTACTTTCCTGCACCCTGTGAACTAGAATCATACTTCATCAGTTCTAATTCTGTGGTGTGACCCTTAGAAACTACCTTGTGATTTTGTTTAGGTTCCTAGGCAGCTCTTTAAAGATGTAGCTTCAGAGCCCACCAACGTGGTGTACGTGGCCACTGTAAAGACAATGATGCGTGCTTCCCTTTGAGAAGTCCACACCTGTTCTCTGGGTATGTCTTAATTTCTTCCTGAGCATCTTCTTCTCTTAACACTTATGCTTAAAACCTGTATTAAAATATTTTTTAATAAACTCTGACTCTGCTTCATCCTGGCTCATCTTGAAAGTCTTTTCTGTATCAAAGCCAACAATCTGGTTTTACCTGAGTTAGATTCCTAAAAGTTTAAACAGCTCATGATGCCGGTGACACCATGGGGCAGGGCCTCCATCAGGGTGATGCCACTGACACCATGGGGCAGGGTCTTCATCAGGGTGATGCCGGTGACACCATGGGGCAGGGTCTCCATCAGGGTGATGCCGCTGACACCATGGGGCAGGGTCTCCATCAGGGTGATGCCGGTGACACCATGGGGCAGGGTCTCCATCAGGGTGACGCCGCTGACACCATGGGGCATGGTCTTCATCAGGGTGATGCCACTGACACCATGGGGCAGGGTCTCCATCAGGGTGATGCCGCTGACACCATGGGGCAGGGTCTCCATCAGGGTGATGCCGGTGACACCATGGGGCAGGGTCTCCATCAGGGTGATGCCGGTGACACCATGGGGCGGGGTCTCCATCAGGGTGATGCCGGTGACACCATGGGGCGGGGTCTCCATCAGGGTGATGCCGGTGACACCATGGGGAAGGGTCTCCATCATGCTGCTGACACCATGGGGCAGGGTCTCCATCAGGGTGATGCCACTGACACCATGGGGCAGGGTCTCCATCAGGGTGATGCCGGTGGCACCATGGGGCAGGGTCTCCATCAGGGTGATGCCGGTGACACCATGGGGCAGGGTCTCCCTGAATACCTCCAACATAATCTTGCATAACTGGGGGTTGAGCAAGCTGGAGCCTCATTGAAGGTTGTAGGTCATCATAATCTGTTTCCTTCTTGTTTTCATTCTGCTCCTTGGCTACTGTTTGTTGAACAATTCTGCTTCATCAAGCCCTCCCTAACATAATGGACTGAAATTTCTGCAAGAGTTGAAACTCGCTTTTCCAGGAGGAAAGAATATAAGCTGGAGGAGGCTAAGGAGAGGTGCGCAGCGCTGACTTCAGGAATATATGAGCCGGAGGAGGCTGGGGAGAGGTGTGCAGTGTTGACTTCTAGCATGACTGCTACACTCTTGAACTCATAACAGCTGTGATTGCCTGCACAAGCTCTCCATGGGATCAAGGAAGGAGGAGAGAATCTTGGGTCCCTATTCTCCTCCGAAGGATTTATATACAGATAATGGCTCATAGAGTAGGGAGAGTTTCTTTATTAGTGTAGCTACTGATAAAGTGCCCATGCTCCTGTAAACAAATTCCTACCCATACCCCTCTAAACTTGTACACACAGACACACAGACATACACACACACACACACACACACACACACACACACCAGGAAAGTAGAAGGGGACTATTTGGAAATAGGGAAGAGATGAGTGGGACTGACTGGGGGACAAAAGCAGGAAGGGGTGAATATGCTTGAAATATGTTCAATACATATATGAAAATGTTATAATGAAGCACATTATTATGAAGAAATATGTACTAATAAAACATTTTTAAAAGTTTTTCCTTAAGATGGTTTTCTCAGGTACTTGGTCATAGCAGATATGAAACTGACAGTACTGTTTGGAAAAAGACAAGGTTTTGAGGTATTATGAAGAGCAACTGGAAGAGAGAACAGTTTGGTATTGTCAGGGAAAAGGTGAGCACTGGTATTTATTCTTTTGTTATATCGTTTTAAAGACAGGATCTGTATCACTCCAGTTGTCCTGGAACTCACCATATAGATTGGGCTAGCCTCATGCTTTCTCTGTTCTTCCTGCCTGAACCTCCCATGTACTGGGATTACAGGCATGTACCTGGCTGTGTGGCTGCATTTTCAAAACATCCAGAAATAAATATAAATGTATTTCCAGCTTGTATCTTCCAAGAATGGCTTAGACTACTAACACTGTGATAATTGAAGACAGCACAATGCCCTGAGAACCTATTAGATCTTACTCTGATCTATGTGGTCCTCATGATCTATACTGAAAGAATCCAGTGAAAGCCCCTGGTGTAATGTAGATAGGCAAGGTTTATTACAGAGTAATAAAGCACTGTCAAGTTTGATGTTAAGGGACTACTGGCCTGATCTACAGTCTAAGAACTGTTCGTAGCATTTTAAAGTCTCTGGACAGCTTTCCTGGTGGCTATTTTTCCTGTCCAGATGATTGACAGGCCCATTTGGATGACATTTCTTTTTCTTTAATTCTCTTGACAATTTCATACATGTATATAATGTATTTTGGTCATATTTACTACCTCCCCACACCCCTTTCTCCATTTGGATTGACTCTTGCAGGAGGGCAGAGTGCTATGCCCTGTTCTTTATCAGAAAGCCTTGTGCTACAAAGTAGTCTCATAGGTTCAAAGAACTCAGCTCTTAGTTCTCTGACTAGCAGTAAGGATCCTGCAGTTCTGGTCCTTGGTTTACAAGCTGTTGATGATGAGGGAGCAGTCCAATCCTACTGCCCTTTAGTCTTGTAAATATAGACTAGTGACCTAACAAGAATAGATGTTTGGCTGGGCATGGTGGTGCATGTCTTTAATCCCAGCACTCTGGAGGTAGGGGCAGGTATATCTCTGTGAGTTCAAGGCCAGCTTGGTCTACATAGTGAGTTCCAGGACAGCTGGGACTACGGGGATACCCTGTCATCTCAAGAGGACCAAAAAAAAAAAAAAAAAGATGTTTGGTTTCTCAATATTTAATGCAGCGAATATGTTAGTGCATATGTCTTCCTCATTATAAAGTGTTTTTGACATCTAAATAGATTTGCAGACATGAAATTTAGTCAATGGGTTCAATAAACATCTGAACAGTTATTGAAATTTATTACCAAATCCTTCCTAAAAGTGTTGTACTATTCCAGTTTACTCTCTTACAAGATTTTTTTTAACCTGTACTAGGAATTAAACCTTGAGCTTTGTACATGCTAAGAAAGTACTCTACCACTGAATTTTACCTCCAGTCTCTTAAAAAATATTTATATATATCAGTGTATGTATGTATATGTATTTGAGAGTGCCCACACACAGGCCAGACAATGGTATCGGATCCCTTGGAGCTGTAATTACAAACAATTTTGAGTCCATGAGTTGCCCAACCTAGGGGCTAGAAACTCAAACTGTGTCTCCTGTAAGAACAGCAAGCACTTTTAACCACTAAGCCATCTCTCTAGCCCCCCTTGCCCTTTTATTTTTTATTTTGACATACTGTTTCACTAAGTTGCCCAGGATGACCTTAAATGCACTCTGCAGCCCAAGCTGGCCTTCAGCTTTCAGTCTTCCTGCCTCTGCCTCTTGGATGAGGGATTACAGGCCTGTACCAGCATCTGGCAGGATTTGGCATCTTTTTTTTTTTTTTCATAGTAAAAACACTAGATGTTCAAAGCAAAGAGAGGATACCCAGGGCAGCAAAAACAACAGACATCTGCAACACTACTTGGCCGGGCTTGGAGGCACACACCTTTATTCCCAGCACTCAGGAAGCAGAAGCAAGGCAGATCTCTGTGAGTTCAAGTCCAGCCTAATCTACATAGTGAGTTCCAGGTCAGCAGGGGCTACAGGGAGACCATGTCTCAAAAAGACCAAAAAAAAAAGAGAGAGAGACACTTGGAGAGAGACACATTTGAGGGCATGGATGGGTATGCGTTTCTTTCAGAGAATGGCTTCTTTTTGTTAATTTTCCTTTTGGTGAAATGGAAAAAATATTGTTTCTGTTATCTACTACTTTGTAACAAACTTCTGGAAACTCAGTGACTAAAACCAATAGGTTATTATGTTTTACTATTCTATTCAGTTGACTGAGGAGTTCTGCTGCAGCTGTGATTCCCTCATTCAGTTGGGACTCACCTAGGAGTGAGATGTCCAACGTGGCCTCTCAGCCTCCAGGTGCTTTGAGAACACAGCCTCTGATCAATCATTCCAAATCAACTTTCCATCCAGGTGATGATTTCTCAGAAATCTATTCTGAGCCTTTGGGCTACTAAGAGAAATTTACTACTCACAGTACGGAGGCTAGGTAAGAAATGGTGCTTCAAAGGACTCTTCCTTAAAATTAGTGCCTAAATGCTGGTCATGGTGGTGCATGCCTTTAATCCCAGCACTCAGGAGACTGAGCCCAGCCTGGTCTACCTAGCAAGTTCTTGGCTAGCTGGGGCCATAGGGAGTCCCTCCCTAAAACACAAACAAAAAACACACCTGAAACTAACCAAACCCCCCAAAAATTAGTACCTGAATTCCATTCATAATAATCTTATAAAGGCTCTATATCTTATTCTTAATCTTTAATTTTTTAATTTATTTTTGTATGTGTATGAATGTACTGTCTGCATGCAGGTTTGTGTACCCGTGTCATACAATGCCACTGAGGTCAGAAGAGGGTGTCAGATTCCCCTGGAACTGGAGTTAAAGACGGTTCTCAGCCACCATGTGGATACTGGGGATCGAACCTGTGTCCTCTGGAAGAGCAGTCAGCGCTCTTAACTGCTGGGCCATCTCTCCAGCCCGTTATTCTTATTTTTTGAGACAAGATCTCACAATGCAGCCCAGACCAACCTCAAATTCACATCTTTCTGCCTCTCTGTCTGCCTGCTACGGTTATAGGTGTGTGTGCCACCATACCTGATCAAGACCTACTTTTTTGTTGTTGTTTTTAAAGATTTTAACTAAAATTTTTTTTTTTTTTTTTGGTCTTTTTGAGTCAGGGTTTCCCTGTAGCCACAGCTGTCCTGGAATTCACTCTGTAGACCAGGCTGGCCTTAAACTCACAAAGATCCACCTGCCTCTGCCTCCCAAGTGCTAGGATTAAAGGCGTGCGCCACCACGCCCAGCTTAACTAAATTTTTAAAAAATTGTATAATATACGTTCGTTTCCATGTGGGGGTATATACGCATGAGTGCAACTTTCCTTAGAGGCTGAAGTGGGTGTTAGATTCCTTGGGGCTGTAGCTACAGGCCAGTGTGAGCCACCTGATGTGGGTTTTCTGCAAGAGCAGTAAGTGCTCTTAACTGCTGAGCCCTCTTTCCAGGCAGGCCCCCACTTCTTAGTGCTATGATATTTAGGATTAGATTGTAACATATGAATTTGGGAGGAACACCAATGTTCAGACCATAGCAAATTCCAGCATATAAATGGTAGCAAACTCTCTGCTTGCATTACTCATTTCATTGGCTGAAGCAAGTCCCATAGCTCAAGCTAGAGTTCACTGGACAGTGTACTGCAGGAGTATCAGGGGTGTCTCAAGGCATGTTTCTTGGGGTTCCCGAGAGAAGAGTATTCTACCAACTTTAATTTCTGATTTAGAAACTGTCATTTATATTACTTATTTTTGTGTTTTGTTTTGTTTGGTTTTGTTTTATGAGATAGGGTCTTCCTGTAGCTCTGGCTGACCTGGAGCTCACTACATAGACCAGCCTGGCCTCAGTCTCACAGAGATCTGCCTGCCTCTGCATCCTGTGTGCTCTGATTAAAGATGTGTGCTACCACACCTGCCACATTACAGCATTTCTATGACTAGTCTATTTTTCTAACTTAAAAAATTAGTGTTTTAGGGGCTGGAGAGATGGCCTAGTGGTTAACATTGCTGACTGCTCTTGCAGAGGACCCATGTTCGATTCCCGGCACCCACATGGCGGCTGAGAACCGTCTTTGACTCCAGTTCCAGGGGAATCCGACGCCCTCTTCTGACCTCTGCCACATTGCATGACACGGGTGCACAGACCCGGGTGCACAGACCTCTATGCAGACAGTACATTCATACACATAAAAGAAATTTTAAAAAATTAGTGTTTTAGACAGGGCCTCACTATGTAGCCCTGCTGGTCTGGAACTTGTAAGGTTATAAACCAAGTTAAGCCAGGGATTCCAGGAAACCAGTTGAGGTAAAAGTTCCATAAAAGTTGCTGCAATATCCTGCAGTCTCCTACTGATACTGGTCACAAGCCTCAGTTTATCTGGAGATGCTTCTACTGATACCAGCCATAGATCCACCTATGCCCTATTTCCCCATCTCCTTCATCCCACTTCCTTGTAAACTCACTTCTTTGTGTGCCTGGGTATAAAACTGCCATTCTGGGGACATTCTAATGCTGGTCATCCTAATCCCAACACAGGCAGGCCAGCTGCCATGCCTGAAATAAACCCAACTTCTTTTTTCATTGGAGTCCTGACATTCTCTCCTCTCTTTTCCAAGTCTCCTCTGAAAATGAACCTAACATCTGATGCCATGAACTTGGCTGAGGGTTGAGGCTCTGGCTGCTTTGGGTTGGGCATGGCTGACAGACTCCAATCAGACCGGCTGCCAGGTACAGGCTCTGCACCACCATGGATCTGACTTCATCCAAAGGTACTGTTTTTCCTTACGTAAATCGTATACCCTATCACATCTCCACCTCTCTCTCTCTCTCTCTCTCTCTCTCTCTCTCTCTCTCTCCCCCTCCCTCTGTCTGTCTCTCTCTCTCCCCAAGTCTCTCTGTCTCTGTCTCTGTCTCTCTTTCTCCTTCTTCTGAAGCTGGTCACTCCCGGACCAGCACCAATGGCAATGGCTACTTAATTCCTCTGGTCTCAGCGACCATTGATCTGCTGGCATGGCCACTGAGTGAGTTCATGCCCACCTGAAAGACGGACCTGTCTCTCCAATGCACTCAAATCCTTTGTCTCTGTCTTTCTCTATCCCCCTCTCTGTCCTTCCACACCCGAGCTCTCAAGTCTCCTCCCCACTCCACGTGGCCTCCCTAGGTTTCTCCCCACCCCCCACCCCCGAAAATCATTCTGGAATGTTGGGTGACTTTCTTGCCTCTGGGCTTTCTCCCGACTTTGTACAGTGGGTCGCCACTCGAAGAGTGGAGAACTCATTTGGGAACACCAGCCAGATAGAGATACCTCTGGCCAGTCACTTCCGTCTGTGCCTACTCACTCCCTCTCCTCTCTTCCTCCCCATTGCTTATTTTTCTCCTCCTCTCTCCCTTCTCTTCCTCATTTACTTTCCTGTGATTTCTTGCAAAGTTACAGTCTTTAGCTTAGGAACTTTATGAGTACCTCGTCATAGAGGCTCCAAAGACAAGAGGCACTTGGTCCCCACACCCTTATGGGGTGCAGGTGTCGGGGCACCCCCCCACCCAGGACGTACACCGGCCTCATAGGGAAACCCCACATACCCTGTTCTTGGGTCAGAAGGAACTTTTGGCCCAGGAAGACACACGTAAGGGGCTGATCTCCCAGTGTCTTGAGCCCCCTCACGTTTCCTTAAACATGCAGGACAACTCAAGACCCAGTGGGAGAAGACGGTCTCAGGGTGAAAGTTGAGAAAGTCAATCCCCAAACAGCACATAATCTGGATCCAAAACACAAAAGACCAGCTAGCATACAGAGGTTGACAGTCCTCTTCCTCCTCCTTCCTTCTCTTCCTCCCAAAAATTTTGAGCCTAAGGTGAGCCCAACTTCTCTGCTTGGTGAGTTCCCAGCCAGCTGCGACAGGGAGACCCTGTCTCAAAGGACCATTTCTAGGATAGCCTGGGACAACCCTGTCTCTTGCCTCCAGGAGATAGGAGAGGGCAGCCTGGGACAGCTATTGGGTAGGATTTATTGTGTTCTTGCAGATATTTCCTATCTGTTTCCCCTCCCCTTCTTCCTCATAGGAAGCAAATCCTGGGCCTGTGTTCCTCAGGCCTGACCCTGTGTGCTGGGTACTATGTTGTATGCTTGTGTCTGTGGGAAAGAGTTAACTACAGACAACTGTGGCCTGAATCAAACTCATGAAAACTGCTTATACATTTTTTTGGTATTGTCAGTCTTTTTTTTTTTTTTTTTAAGACAGGGTCTCCCTTTAGTCCCAGCTGGCCTGGAGCTCACTCTGTAGACCAGCTGGTTTTGAACTCACAGAGATATGCCTGCCTCTGCCTCCGAGTGCTGGTATTAAAGGTGTGCACCACCATGCCTGGCACTAAAGATGGTTTTTAGCCACCATGTGAGTGCTGGGAATTGAACCCCATTCCTCTGTAAGACCAGTCAGTGTTCTTAACTGCTGAGCAATCTCTCCAGCCCAGTACTGTCAGTCTTTAAATGGTCTTTAATGATGGCTGGATCTTTATTGCCTTATTAATGTTATGGGTCAGAAACAAGCATTTTCCAGAGCAGAGGTATTTGATTAACATATCAAGCATTTTACAAAGAGCAGAAGTTATTTAATGTCACCACACTTTAAGACTTTTCCTTGAGAATAGGCCCTGATGTGCTCCTGAATCCTGTGGCCTGGGGCCACTCCCGAGGATTCCCCAGGTCAGCCGGGTATGGTGGGCCACATCTTTAATTCTATGTGTTCAACCCCAGCCCAGCAGAGGTTTACGTTAAGGTTGGGAAATGATTTCTGAACAAAATGGAGTTTATCTGGTCCATCTTATGATCTGGCCATTTCATTTCTCATCTCTTATTAAGTTGGAAGCCTGGTTATGGATATTTACTACATTTCTGAAAATGCTCTAAAGTTTTAGTTTTGAAACTAGTTTGTCATGACATTGTGTCTAACCACAGTATTTATTTTATGGGACTGCTTAAATGTATAGACTCATGCTCACTGCTAACGGAATAATTATAAAAACGAATACTAATTTACTTGATACCAAATTGCTGAGATTGTTAAATTCCAGGGTGCAAATTATTTCTTTGTTTGGATATGTTATACATGTGGGGACATTTGCTAAGCCTATGTAAAACATCGCTAAGTATTCAAAGAGAATTGGTCATCAAAACCTGTTCCCAGGCTTGCAAGGACATCTCACAGACAGTTTATACTAGTGTGTTTGAGATAACTGTCCCATTTCTTTACATGTAAATAAATATTAATTACTTAGTAAATCTTCACAGCTAAGGGTCAATCTATTTATATCTAGTCAAGGTTTATTTATTTATTTATTCATTTTGGTCTTTTCGAGACAGGGTCTCCCTGTAGCCCCAGCTGTCCTGGAACTCACTCTGTAGACCAGGCATTTTTTATTTATTTATTTATTTATTTTTTGGTAGTCAAGGTTGATTTAAGAGTGTTCAGCCGGGCGTGGTGGCCCATTCCTTTAATCCTAGCACTTGGGAGGCAGAGGCAGGCGGATCTTTGTGAGTTCAAGGCCAGCCTGGTCTACAGAGTGAGTTCCAGGTCAGCTGGGGCTACAGGGAGACCCTGTCTCGAAAAGACCAAAAGAAAAAAAAAAAAAAAAAGAGTGTTCAGTTTTGCCAGGTGTGGTGCATGCCTTTAATCCCAGCACTCCAGAGGCAAAGGCAGGTGGATCTCTGTAAGTTCAAAACCAGCCCGATCTACATAGTGGGGCTACAGGGAGACCCTGCCTCAAAAGGACCCAAAAAAAGTGTTCATTTTTTCTTCAAGCTTTATCTACATATCACATGGCATTTCAAGATTTACTAAAAGGATAAGCTACCTATATTAAATTAAATTGGCTAAATATTTCCAGGATAAAATTGGTATAAACACTTAAGATAGTTTACTAGTGGCCTAAATAGGATTACAAATATACAGAGTTGTTAATTTTCAGTCCACTCCTGGCTTGTACTGGACTCCCTGTTACAGATTTGGGTTAAATGGACATAGACAAGTAGTGGGTTACCTCTGGCTACTGAAAGGTGTACTCTATGCTTCTCTGACCTAACAAGATAATTTGGCTCAAAACAAGCTAGGTTCCACCTCCCTGAACCAGCTGCATGCAGTCCAGAAGGAGACAGTTTGGATCGGTTTGGTAATCCCTATCAGTTTATTTCCTGTATTCAGGTATGGGATACAATTCCTGCTTTTCTGGAAGAACTATAAATCAGGATATAGGGGTCTGGGAAAGAAAAGAGACTGCTCCTGTTTGTAGTAAATTGTAGTAAACAGTTTACATTTAAGATAGACCTGAGCTGGGCATGGTGGTGCACGCCTTTAATCCAAGCACTTGGGAGGCAGAGGCAGGCAGACCTCTGTGAGTTCAAGGCCAGCCTGGTCTACATAGTGGGTTCCAGGACAGCTAGAGTTACAGGGAGACCCTGTCTCAAAAAGAGAACAAAAGAAGATAGACCTGAAATCATTTAATTCTCTCTCATGGGCTATGCTTGTTCAACCTATGGTGTTAAATCTCTCTTCCAGACAGTGTTATACAAGGCTGTTTGGGCTTTTGTCCAAGCCTTATCTAAAATATTATATAGTAATTAGAATTATCAGGCTGGTGTAACTTAAGCATTCTGGATGGTTAACGATGATACTTAATGCTCACAACAATTTGGCCGAGGAACTTAAGGGACAATTTTGTTCCTTGCACTCTGAGGTCAACTAAGTCCCAGGGGACTATGTATGGGGCTGTTAGGTATGAAGGCTGGGTCAATCTAAATTAGCTGGGGGGAGGCCGTATTAAGAGAAAGGAAATGAAATGCCAAAGGAAGAGAATGCACATTGGGTGAAACCGGATGGCCCACAGGGGGTGGAAGGAATGAAGAGTGAAGGAAATGGAAGGGTGTGTGGAGTGAAAGTGGAAGGGAGCAAAGGAAAACTCAGGGAGTGAAATGCCAAGGGAGATGCGCCTCCAGGGTAGGCTAAGGGTCTCTTATAGGGCAAGGGAGGGGAGATGGTAAGGTGTTGGAGTCTGGGCAATTAAGTCAGGTGGAAACCCTGTAGGCGAAAGTCCAATCCAGTGATCTCTTTGGGATCAGGTGTTAATCGCCTCTGTGCCTTGCATAGGCTTTTTTCTCATATTTTCATGAACTTGGGGCCTCAGCCAAAGGAGGAGAGCACAGACCTCATGGTCCATGCCATCTTAATTCCTGTCTGGGGGCCTCCAACCTAACAGGGGCATATCTTGAAATGTTCTGCAATTGTGAGTCACCAGTCTTCCTGTGCAGGGAGGTCTTGGAGATCCACTAACAGGACTCCAGCCAATGTCCAGTCTGTAAAGACGAAGGTTAACACAGATGAAACTTGCCTCATGCTTTAAAAAGGGAAGCTTGATCCAGCAAGAAATGACTTTCTCCTCACATGGATGGAACTGGTAAATGAAAAGCCAAAAGGAACCAGATCCCCCACATCCACAAACATGAGTAATGCTGAGGACCATATCCTCAACTGACCTTGAGAAAACAAAGACCTTGGTTAATCTGAGCTGTGTGGCCTTAAACATCCAAAAGGAGACTATAACCAAAAATAGTAATTGTAGGAAACTCCTCCAGGCCAGCAGGTGGGGTTCCAAGGTCCAGATCAAGGAAAAGGTGAGTAGGTGTGGAGTCAACCACCACAGACCCTGGGAGTTGGGTGAGAGGCAGGGAAAATGTGAGCACCTGCCAACTCGTTTAATATGGGAAAGATAAGGATTTATCCTCTGCTTCTTTTGGAAATACATCAGGTGCTGATCAAACCACCAACTCAGCTGTTGCTTCTGAGCACAGGTTAAGTCTGTTCAGTAGATGAGGAGGTTAAGCACGCTGCTGCTGGTGTATAACACTCTACATACCCACCCCTTTGCTATTAAACAACAACAACAACAACAACAACAGATGACAAACAGTGGGAACCTGAGTGCATAGCTCAGACATTATTGACCCCTCCTCTAGCATTCCAACATCTGGCTGTGTCTGTCTTGGGTTGTCCTGATTAACAGGATCTTACCCATCATTGGCTAACCAGCCACCTAGGGAAAATGTTAGGAACAGTGTTTGCATGGGTGGGAGAAGAGGCGTGGAGATTGCCCAAATGCAAAGATGATATTTTCAGGAATGCTCAAGCAGGTGTTCTCATCAGCACAATAGTCATTCAGTCTTAAGGAAAAAACAGAATATTTGATGGATTTGCAGCAGGCATTGAAATCACAAATCATGCAGGTGCAACACCTGAAGACAACCAGACTTCAACAACTGATCTGGAGGCCTATTTCCAGCATCTAATGTCAATATAGCAATGAAAGATAACAAAACAATGAACAATCACTTTGCAGCACAACCAAATCCCTTTCCCCAAAGGAAATCCTGCCATTCTTAACAACTGATTTAGTTTTATTTTATTTTATTTTTTAAATTTTGTTTATTTTTGTATGTGTATGAATGTACTGTTTGCATGTAGGTTTGTGCACCTGTGCTGTGCAATGCCATGGAGGTCAGAAGAGGGTGTTGGATTTCCCTGGAACTGGAGTTAAAGATGGTTCTCAGCTGCCATGTGGGTGCTGGGGATCGAACCCAGGTCCTCTGCAAGAGTGGTCAGCGCTCTTAACTGCTAGGTCATCTCTCTAGCCCCTATTTTATTTTTTATGTGTATGAGTGTACTGTCTGCATGTAGGTTGGTGCACCCGTGTCATGCAAAGCTGCGGAGGTCAGAAGAGGGCATCATTTTTGGCATCTTGTGTCAATGTAGTAATGAAAAATTACAATGTAACAATAAAAGTAATTACAATGTAACAATGATTTGAGATCTCCTGAGCCCAGCGGCAGGAAGAGGGGAAGACAGGTAGGAACTGGGTGTCTTGGCGAGCTGATTGTTGATCCTTTGGTCCTGCTGTCTTTGGTTTGATTGGCCTTTGTGGCTGTGAGGTTGGAGTTATCCTCCCAGCTGGGATTAAAGGTGTGGTCTTTGGCTTGATTAGATCTAGTGGCTGTGGGGGCGGAGTTATCCTCCCAGCCGGTATTAAAGGCACGCTTGTGTGACTCTTGAGATTTGAGATCTCCTGAGCCCAGCGGCAGGAAGAGGGGGAGAAACAATGAAAGATAACAAAACAATGAACAATCACTTCACAACACAATCTGTTTCCGCAAAGAAAATCCTGTCATTCCAACCCTTTTTTTAAAAATCCATGAGTATCCAAAAAAAAACCAAAAAGCCGGGCGTGGTGGCGCACACCTTTAATCCTAGCACTTGGGAGGCAGACACAGGCGGATCTTTGTGAGTTCAAGGCCAGCCTGGTCTACAAGGTGAGTTCCAGGACAGCTGGGGCTACAGGGAGACCCTGTCTCGAAAAGACCAAAAAAAAAAAAAAAATCCATGAGTATACAAAAAAAAATAATGTTTGAACACAAGGTCAGCTGACACTAGGAACTTCAAGGTACCAAAAAAAATGGCAATACATAATTCAGGATCTCAAAACTGGGTGTTCCACCATTACTGTGTAAAGACTTTAAGGGGAACAGAAGTGAAAAGAAAAAAAAAATAAGCTGCAATTTTGCAAGTCACCAACTTCCTGAAAAGCCAGTGTCTCTACAATTAGCATTGAATGCAGTTGAACTTGCAAATAGACCAGTTATGATGGTTTTTATGTTTTTATGCTTAGGACTTTGGTTGAGTGAGCAAAACAAGTAGGAAACATTGGATAAACGGTATCCAAATTTTTGGCCTTTCAATACATTTTTTTAAGTATTCACATTTTAAAGTTTGTATGTGCAAATCCAGTCTGACAGGCCAAATAATTCTGTGCTCATAACGATGGAAACTTGAAGTGGCCACTTTGTTTGACAGAACCAACGTAGAAGACACTAGACATACCCTAAACAGGAAACACAAGGGCCCCAGAAAGAGAAGGAGAGTTGAAAGAAAAAGCTTATGGGCCCCCAACAAATTGGCAAATGAAGCACTTTCAAAGATGGATGCAGCCCAATCAGAACTTGGTATCTATTTCAGTCGACACAACACTGCAATGTCTCAGCTGAGCAAGGCAAAGGAAGCTCTAACTACAGCTTCTGATACTCTCAAAGAAAGGAAAGCTGCAATCAGAGATATAAACACAAAACTCCCTCAAGCTCAACAAAAATTAAAGGAGAAAGAAAAGGAACTTCAAAAATTGACACAAGAAGAAATAAACCTCAAAAGTTTGGTTCATTATCCTTTCCAAAAAGTTGAAGAAGCAAAGAGTTCCTTAGCAATGAATCGAAGTAGGGGAAAGTACTTGATGAAATAATTCAAGAAAACAAATCTGGCAGGATCCCAGGAACACATGGAAGACTGGGGGACTTGGGAACCACTGATGAGAAGTATGAGATTGCTGTTTCCTCCTGTTGTCACGCATCAGACCACACTGTTGTTGATGCTATTGATACAGCACCAAAATGTGCAAGCTTCCCCAAAAGACACAGTGTTGGAGTTGTAATCTTTACAGGCCTAGGTAAGATGGCAGCATGGGGGGAAAAAAAAACACAACCAAAATCCAAACTCCTGAGAGTGCTCCTTGGTTATTTGATCTAGTTAAAGTGAAAAAATGAGGAAATCCGCAAGCTTTTCATTTTGCTTTATGGGATACCCTAGTGGCTGACAACTTGGATCAAGCCATGAGAGTAGCCTGTCAGAAAGACAGAAGATGGAGAGCAGTGACTCCACAGGGGCAGATCATAGAACAGCCCAGTACAATGACTGGTGGTGGAAGCAAAGCAACGAGAAGAAGAATGGGCCTGCCAGCCATCATTGAAATCTCGGAAGAAGAGGCACGCAAAATGGAATCCCAGTTGGAAAAGCATTCCAAACAAGCACTACAAGTCCAAGAACAGGAACCACAACTTGAAGAAGCAGTAGTTAAGACACAGTGAACGAGAAATGAGGAATACACTAGAAAAGTTCGCTGCAAGCATACAGCATTTACCAGAGCAACAAGAGCATTTGAGTGTAAAAATTAAAGAACCTGAAGCCAATGTACTTGCTGCCCCTGACCAAAAAAATAAATAAATAAAAAAATAAAAAACTACCAGAACAAAATGTCAGTTCCTCCAAAACAGAACATGATGCTGTGGCTGAGAAAGCTGACAAAGTAGAAGCCAAGAAATCAACAGCCACAAACTCAAGGCCCAACAAGACAAACCTGACAAAACAAACAAGCAGCCAGGTGAATGTGCCTCTGCTATCTCCAAATCCCAAGTCAAGTAGCCATCAAGACTGCCAACAGAAATCTTAAAAAGTCACAAGACTCTGTCTTGTGCACAAAGAAAGAAACAAAAGACACCAAAAAGGAGGGCTGGAGAGATAGCCTAGCGGTTAAGAGCACTGGCTGCTCTTGCAGAGGACCCGGTTTCAATTCCCAGCACCCACATGGTGGCTAAGAACCATCTGTAACTCCAATTCCAGGAGAACTCCAGTTCCAGGGGAATCCGAGACCCTTTTCTGACCTCCGTGGCATTGCACGACATGGGTGCACAGACCTACATGCAGACAGTACATTCATACACATAAAAAATAAATAAAATAATAAAAAAAAGAAATACAGGATTTAACAGCAGAGCCAAAAAGCACAGAAGACAAAGGAGCAGAGGTCACAAAAAACACAAATAGAGGAGTCCCCACCAGAGATCCAGAAAGAACATCATTGCCTGCTTCAAGAACCAAAAGTTATTCAAGAAAATGAACATGCTTTTCAAAAAGATGTACTTAGTATTAAATTGAAACTTGAGCAAATAGATGGTCACATTGCTGAACATAATTCCAAAATAAAATACTGGCAAAAGGAAAGAAGGTTTCAGTTCCAAGCACAGAGAACCCTGAAGCAACCAAGAATCCAGACTCCACAACAAATCAAATTGCACTTTTGGAAGCTGAGTGTCATGAAATGAAACCAAACCCTGGCACCAGTGCAGAGTATAAAAAAAAGAAGAATCACACCCACAACGAGTAGCAGAACCAGACAAAATCACCTCTGAAAGAGACAGCTTCAGACAGGTGCACAAATATCTTCAAAAACAAAGGTTGAACAAATTCATGGCAGGTTTTTGTTTTGTTTATTTATTTATTTTGGTCTTTTTGAGACAGGGTCTCCCTGTAGCCCCAGCTGTCCTGGAACTCACCCTGTAGACCAGGCTAGCCTTGAACTCACAAAGATCCACCTGTCTCTACCTCCCAAGTGCTAGGATTAAAGGCGTGCGCCACCATGCCCGGCAGGTTTTTGTTTTTATCCCTTTTATGTTTTTATGTTTTTTATTTGATCTATGGTATCCAAATTTTTGCCCTTTCAATGCATTTTTAAGTATTCATATTTTAAAGTTTGCACATGCATATCTAATCTTGCTTGCCAAATAATTCTGTGTACATAAAAGATGAAACTTGAAGTGGACACTTTTGTCTGAGAGAATGTTTACAAGGACTGACAAACATATATAAAAACTTAGACTGGGAGGACATCAGACACGCCTTGTTGTTTTAAATGTATTATGTGTGTACTGTCTTCCATGAGGTGTTCTTCCTCCAGGACTAGGTCTCCTAGAGCCCAGGTCTAAGCCCCAGTAAGGGAGGGGGAGGATCTGAAAGTGATGCCTGATAGAATGAGAGAGGGACAGAGAAGAAACGGATCCAGAGACAGGAACTAGGAGCAATTCCACGAGGGAAGGAACTTGGTTTATTGCTGTAATACAGGGGTTTTATACAGAACTGGGGACTGGGACAGGTAGGATTTCAGGCCATATACCCCAGATCACTACAGGAATGTGACAGTGCTTTGCTTGAGGCATCACAGACAATTGGCACCAGGCAGGTTTTCACAGGCAAGCAACATATCAGCAGGAGTCCAGACTTGGAGGTTGCTTGCTGTGCTGGATAGCTTTAGTGTCAACTTGACACACCTGGGTTGAGGGAGCCTCAACTGGGGAATTGACTCCATTGGATTGGCCTGTGGCCACATCTGTGGAGTATTGTCTTGATGGTCGAGCAGTGTGGAAGGGCCCAGCCCACAATGAGTGGTGCCACCTGGGCAGGTAGTTATGTATGGTATAAGAAGGCAGGCTGGGCATGAGCCAGAGTGAGCAAGCCAGTGACCAACATTCCTCCATGGCTTGTGCTTCAGCTCCTGCCTTCAGGTTCCTGCCCTGAGTTCCTGCCTTGGGCTCCCTAAGTGATGAACTGTGACCCGGGAGCTGTAAGCTGAATAAACCCTTTCCTCCCCAAGTTGGTGTTGGTCAGAGTGTTTTGTCACAGCAATGGAACACAAACTAGGACACTTGCTGACTATCTAAATGCTTCTGCCAAAAGAATACCTACAATACCTTACAAAAAACTTGGTCGCATGAAGAACACAACTACATGAATCTCGGACACAAGGAAGATCAGTCACTCTAAACAGAAAACATAGTTACTGCCTTCAAATCTGGAAAATTCCTCCTCTTTAACGGCACCCACAGCAGCTTCTTGGAGAATTTGGAAAGAAATAAGCAAAGCCTTGGCCTTGCATTTAACAGGGAGTTGGCTGGGCGAGTGGGCTCCCACAGACTCCGGGAGTGCCCCAAGTTTTCCCAACTCTCCCAGGCACCCGAGGCCAGCAGCCTCCAGCCTCACTCACACCACACACACGCCCCTCCCTGGCCAGCATAGCAGTTACAGTGGAGAGCAGCAGGCTCGGCAGGTGCCCAGGCCATGGGGTGGATGAGCCGCTTAGGCTGGGGGCATGTCCAAATGGGGATGGCCCAGAGTGCTTTCTGGCCAGGTGTCTCCTGCTTTCCCCACCGCCAGCACCTGGCGACCATGCCCAGGAAGAAGGCGGCTGTGGCCTCCCATGAGCCGAGCCACCCAAGCCGTACCTGCCGTCCCCAGGCTGGGGCTACCTGTCATTCCCAACCCGGCTCCCGGCCCACCCTCTTCCCCGGCAGCACTGCGCCCTGTGAGTGGCTGGTGAGTGGAGCCACGAGGACCAGCTGGCGGGGAGGACCAGCTGGCGGCCCAGGCTGAGTGTGCAGGCACAGGGAGAAGTCTCCCCATTTGGACGGAGACCGAGCATATAGGGCAGGGCTAACCCTTTCCCGGTGTTTCTACAATAGGCAGAGCCATGTCTGTGCAGAAAGTCCACCGCCAAGGAGCTCGCAAGGCTTGCAACCGTGGTGAGGAGGATCAGAATAAATGGGGCCCTAAGGGTGGCCGAATGAGGCCAGAGGACTTCCATGAAGGCAGAAAGGGAAACTAAGACAAACAGTGGGCCAGCATTCACCCTCCCCTGGCTACAGATGCACAAAAGAAAGAGGGCTTACTCACTGAATACCGTATACCATACTGCATCAGAAAAGGTGGTGCCTCTCAAACACTGAAGAGGTCTTCTACACATGCCAGGGGGTCATAAGCCAAAACCACAACCGCAGGGACACGTTTTTAAAACGCTGGGGGTGGGGGGTGGTCACAGACCACGCTTTGTGCCAGATGTAGGAACCTCCTCCTGGCCAGCCGGCAGGATTCCAAGGTCCAGACCAAGGAAGAGGTGAGTAGGCATGGAGTCAAACACCACAGACCCTGGGAGTTGGGTGAAAGGCAGGGAAAATGCGAGCACCTGCCAACTTGTTTAATATGGGAAAGATAAAGATTTATATATGATCATCCTCTGCTTCTTCTGGATACGCCTCAGATGCTGATCAAACTACTGACTCAGCTGTTGCTTCTGAGCATAGCTTAAGTCTGTTCAGTAGATGAAGAGATTAAGCACGCTGCTGCAGGTGTGTAACACTCTACAAATAATCAGTAAGGTCTGAGAAATTGTACTCCAGGTATAAAACTTCAGATCTTAGTAAAAAGACAAAAAAAGTAGCCAGTTTCTTGGCTGAAAGCCAAAATGTTCTTGAGTTTCTTAGCAGCCAGGTCTGTGTCACAGAGTGGGAACGCCAAAAATTGTGTCCCCACCTGGTCTGAGTGGGGAATCTCTGATGGCATAGGCCCCATAGCTGGATCCCCTATCTGGACCTCTAAGTAACCTTGGGCCTCATCCATCATCCTGATAACAGTTCACTCCCTTAGCTGGTGCTTGCAAGACCATACCCAACAACTCTCCTGTACCAGTTTTAATAAATTTTTGCTTGCTTTCCCTTCAGACAAATACACATCCCTGCTGACAACAGTGACACCCAGCTGTAAAGAATCACACCTCCTGTGTCATTTACCCTTTCTTCGTTGTCCCCCTTCAGCATGAAGAAGCTAGAACAAAAAACGTTGCCCAATATCCCTATGGCACAAAATGGTGGAATGTAAGGTCATAGACCACCTAAGTCAGGAATTCCAGGAAACCAACTGTATTAGTCACTTTTCTGTTGCTGTGATAAAACCACCATGACCAAGGGAACTTATAAAAGGGAGAGTTTGTTTGAGCTTATGATTGATTAGAGTCCATTGTGGTGGGGAGGCATGGTGGCAGGAGCTGGAGCAGAAAGCTGAGGTTCACATCTTCCAATGAGCACAGGAAGCTGAGAGAGAGCCACTGCAGACTGGCAAGACTTGTTGAACTCACTAAGCCCGCCCCCAATGACATACTTCCTGTAGTATGGCCACACCTACTAAGACCTCCCAAAACAGTGTCACCAACTGGGGACAAAATATCTGAATACTTGAAGCCTATGGGGGACATTTTCATTCAAACCATCACATTCAGCTCCCTGGCCCCCATAGGCTCATGACCATATAAAATGCAAAATGCATTTAGTCCAACCTTAAAAGTCCCCATAGTCTACTAGTCTCAGTTCTATTCAAAAGACTACAGTCCAAAATCTCTTCTGAAACCCAGGCCAATCTCAACTGTATGCTCCTGTAAAATCAAAAGACAAATTATATACTCCCAACATACAGTGGAACTGAATACACGTATACATATTCCCATTCCAAAAGGGAAGAATAGAGGCATAGTGAGGAAATACTGGACCAAAACAAGACCCAAAACCAGCAGGCAAACACCAAGTCCAGTAGCTCCATGTGTGACTTCTGGGATTTTACTTCCAAAGGGCTTAGATGGCTCAGCTCTTCCAGCTTTGCAGCATACATCTCTTCCTTAGGCTGGTACAACTCTCTGTATGCATCTCTCCTTGGCAAATATCTCACAGCTCTGGCATCTCAAATGTCTTCTTGGTGTCTCTGCTGCCAACCAGGCTTCACCTTCACAGCTTCACGCAATGCTTCTTTATGCAGGGATGCTCCTGCTGCCCTTGGCTGCTCTCTGAAACCACAGAGGAAAAACTGATGACCCCTTCACTCTTTCCATTGTTTACTTGTAAATATCTAGGCCTTTCCTTAATCACTTTAATCTTATCAAAGGGATCCTCTCCACATGCCTTGGCTCCAACATTAATCTCCCTAGTGCACTTTTCCAATCCAAACTGTACATTCTGTATTTCTTTCTGCACCATCTGCTCTTCTTCACTGTAGATCTGTACAATATTCACCATTAATAGCCACACCACCATTTCTACATTAGGCTGTCTTGAAATATCCTCCTCCAAAGAAATTAGTCCATTTCTTTTCAACTTAGCCTCAGGCGAGCATTTGGGCTGTGGGCAAACTGTAGCCAGACTCCTTGACAAAATATCTCAGTTGCTGCTTAAGTCTTTATTTTCCTCTGGAAATACATCTTTCTCAGCAGCACTGCTTTCTTCTAGGCTTCTACTAGAATGGCCCATTAGCTCTGCTTATAGCAGTCAACAGCTTTTCTAGCCCAAAGTTTCAATGTCTTCCACATTTCTCTAAATACCCACATGGTCAGATTCTTCACAGCCAACAGCCCACTCTCTGGTACCAAAAACTGTATTAGTCACTTTTCTGTTGCTGTGATAAAACCACTATGACCAAGGGAACTTATAAAAGGGAGAGTTTATTTGAGCTTATGTTTGATTAGAGTCCATTGTGGCGGGAGGCATGGTGGCAGAAGCTGTAGCAGCTGGATTTACATCTTTCAATGAGCACAGGAAGCCAAGAGAGAGCCACTGCAGACTGGCAAGGCTTGTTGAACACACTAAGCCTGTCCCCAATGACATACTTCCTCTAGCATGGTCACACCTGCTAAGACCTCCCAAAACAGTGCCACCAACTGGGGACAAAATATCTGAATATTTGAAGCCTATGGGGGACATTTTCATTTAAACCACTATACCAATTGAGGTAGAAGTTCCAAAAAAGTTGTTACAGTATCCTGCAATCAGGCTTCTACTAATACTGGTCACAAGCTCAGTTTATCTTGAGATGCTTCTACTGACAACAGCCACAAATCCACCTATGCCCTAATCCTCCATCTCCTTGATCCCACTTCCTTGTAAACTCACTTCCTTGTGTGCTTAGGTATAAAACTGCCCTTCTGGGGACATTCTAACACTGGTCATCCTAATCCTGACACAGGCTGACCAGCCACCATGCATAAACTAAACCTGATTTCCTTTTTTTACATTGGAGTCCTGACATTTTCTCCCCTCTGTGCCCAGTCTTCTCTCAAAATGAACCTAATGGAATTCACTATGTAGGCCAGGTAGGCCTGGAACTCACCAAGATCTGCCCGCCTTGCCTTTCGAATGCTGGGATGAAAGGCAGCTTGCCAAGCTAATTGTTCTAACTTTTTGTTAACTATTCTTATTTTTTCACTTGGAAATTTCTGCCTGATATCATCTGTTCATTTGCAACATTCTCATTGATTTGTTTGAACTTCCTTTTGTTGTTAAACTTCTTTCTGTGGTTTGTTTCCTTTTATGTAACAGTTTTTCTGGTTACATATGTAGGGTATTTTTACATTGTCTATACTGTATGTTTGACAAGTTCATCATGTTTGACAAACATTCCCTTTGTATTCAGTTTGTTATCTTTTTAAAATTTATTTATTTATTTATTTTCAAAGTATGTGTATGAATGTACTGTCTGCATGCAGGTTTGTGCACCCATGTCGTGCAATGTCTCAGAGGTCAGAAGAGGGTGTCAGATTCCCCTGGAACTGGAGTTAAAGATGGTTCTCAGCTGCCATGAGGGTGCTGGGGATCCAACCCGGGTCCTCTGCAAGAGCAGTCAGTGCTCTTAACTTCTAGGCCATCTCTCCTGCTCCAGTTTGTTATCTTAAGATCCTTAGTAGTCAATGTTTGGATTTTATTTTCAACTATAGAGTGAGATAAACATTTAAATTGATTTGTTCTAAAAATCCATAAATTAGCTGGGTGTGGTGGCACACACCTTTAATCCCAACACTGTGAATTCAAGGCCAGCCTGTTCTCCATGGCAAATTCCAGGCCAGCTGGGGCTAAAACAGGAAGATCCTGCCTCAAAAAGACCAAAAAAAAAAAAAAAAATCCATAAATTGCCATTATTCCTTTGAGTGTGTATACATGCTTATGTGTGAATATATGTGTGTTTATGTGTGTGGAGGCCAGATGATACCCTTGGGTGTTGTTCTTCAGGCACCCTTCACTTTGGGGGAGGTGAGAGGCATGTAGATAGGCTCTCTCATTGACTGGAAAAGCTGACTGGTCAGTGATCCACAGGGATCCACTTACCTCCTCCCTCAACCTCCCCAGTGCTGGATTTACAAGCTCAAAGCACCACTCACAGCTTTACACACGAATTCTCATGTATCCCAGGTTAGCCTCATATTCACTAGCCAAAGATGACTTTGGAATCCTGATCCTCCTCCCTCTACCTCCTGTGCTGGGATTAGAAGCATGAGCCACTATGCCTGGTCTATATGGGCTTGGGGATCAAGCCTAGGGATTCATGCATGTCAGATCAGCACTCTTCCAACTGAGCTACACTCTCCAGCTAATTGCTATTATTTCTTTTGCATTTACTTAAGAGTTTTTCCTTTATCATATATTAATTCCTGTTATAAAATCTGTTTCGTACTCTGCATTATATTCCCTCAATGGCCTTTTATTTCACTGTTAACACCATACTTTTAAGATTATTGTTTTTAAAAAACACATTTGGCTCATTGGCTAATTCTTCTCCCATTGTTTTTGTTATTACCTACATATACTGTAGCATTTTCAATGTCTTATTTTTTTTCCAAGTTTAAAACAACCCCCTCCCCTTTGAAAACCAAACTCATTCAACCTATAAGGTTCAAGGTAACAACAAAACAACAACTATATATATATATATATATATATATATAATTGTTATTGTTATAATATATAATTATAATAGTAATTATTTTAAATATATAAATATAAATATGTATATAATAAAAGAATTAAAACAATAATTAAAAAAGAAAATAAGTAAATATATATAAATACAGATATAATATTGTTATATAATAATATAATATATATATATAATATATTATATATAATAATCATTTTATAAATAATAATATAAATATATATTGTTGTCTTATATATATAATATATGGTCTCCCTGTAGCTCCATCTGTCCTGGAACTCCAGACTGGTCTTGAACTCACAGAGATCCACCCACCTGCCTCTCTGCTTCTGAAGTGCTGGGATTAAAGGTATGTGCCACTATGCCTGGATATATAAGATAGTATTTATTTATTTATTTATTTATTTATTTATTTATTTATTGACAGTGTCTCCCTCTGTAGCCCTCTGTGGCCTGGAACTTGCTATGTAGAATGGCTAGACTTGAACTCATAGAAATCTGCCTGCCACCCTACCATACCCTGGGAAACTAGTATTTTTAAAGCCTCCTGAAGAATTCTAGGCTTTGAAAATATCTTCCCTTTTTATTCTTCAAATGGTACCAGCTGTGCAATTTTAGTTCCAACCAGAATGTTCTTTTTAAGTTACACTGAACAATTTTTTTTCTTGCACTCAGTCAGGCTATTTCCAATTGCATTTGCCATAGCCTGACAGAAATACTGAGACAAGATTACACATGGTGTATGTACTGAATTGCTACCTATATGTTACATATGCACTGAAATACATTGTTTTAGTATTCTCTGAATAATTTTAACTTACATTGTTTTGTCATTTGAAGTGTTTATTTATTTATTTATTTATTTATTTATTTATTATTTTTGGTCTTTTCGAGACAGGGTCTCCCTGTAGTCCCAGCTGTCCTGGAACTCTCTCTGTAGACCAGGCTGGCTTGAACTCACAAAGATCCACCTGCCTCTGCCTCCTGAGTGCTAGGATTAAAGGCGTGCGCCACCACGCCCGCGCTTTTTTTTTTTTTTTTTTTTTTAATTTTTTTATGTGTTTGAGTTTGCATGCGTCCAGACCAGTGTCTGATCCCTGGAATGGAGTTACAGATGGTTGTGAGCCACCATGTGGATGCTGGGATTGAACCGGTCCTTGCAAGACAGGCTTGTTAACCTGAGCCATTACTCCAGCTCTTTTTTTTTTTTTTGAAAGTTTAATATGTTGGGGCTGGAGAGATGGCTCAGTGGTTAAGAGCACTGACTGCTCTTGCAGAGGACCGAGTTCAATCCCCAGCACCTACATGCAGCTAAGAACCATTTTAAGTCTGTCTACAGAGTGAGGTCCAGAGGCAGCTGGGGCTATAGAGAAGATCCCGTCTCAAAAAAGACAAAAAGGTAAAAATAAATAAATAAATAAAATAAATAAATAATAGTTTTAATATGTTTTTGTTTTGGAGCAGGGTTCCCTGTAGCCCCAGTTTAAGAACCTTGCTATTGTAGACCAGCTGCTGGAACTTACAGAGATCCACCTGCCTTTGCCTCCCGCGTGCTNACACAAAACAATAATGTCTTAATTACTATTTATTTATTTATTTATTTATTTATTTATTTATTTATTTATGTTGGAGGTAGGGTTTTCCTGTTTTCTAGAAGGTCCTTTATCTTTCATTCCTCCTGTCTCAGGGACAGTAGGTTTTTTTTTAAATTTTTTAAATTATATTTATTTTTGTATGCGTATGAATGTACTGTCTGCATGCAGGTTTGTGCACCCATGTCGTGCAATGCCGCGGAGGTCAGAAGAGGTCTTGGATTCCCCTGGAACTGGAGTTCTCCTGGAATTGGAGTTAAAGACGGTTCTTAGCTACCATGTGGGTGCTGGAGATCAAACCCAGGTCTTCTGCAAGAGCAGTCAGTGCTCTTAACCGCTAGGCTATCTCTCCAGCCCCAGGAACAGTAGTTTTTAAGGATACATAATCAAGGAAAGTTTCATCCTCAGCACATTTTTGTAGAATATTTAGAGTATTTAAAGTTATTCCTTCTAATATGTAGTCTATACACAGGCTTAAAAAACAGCTGTAGGTAGACGACTGGATAAGTGAATTAGTATTCTGATATCAGCATTAGGTTGGTGCTTTGGGAGTTTGAAACCCTGCCCTGGTTCTGTGGTAGTGTGTTGTGTGAAGTAGGTGTATATGTGATTTTACAGCATTTCAAATAAGCATAGTTTTATAATACAGTGCTTTCTTTTAAAAAATATTTTATTTGGGGGCTGGAGATATGGCCTAGTGGTTAAGAGCACCAACTGCTCTTGCAGAGGTCCCAGGTTCAATCCCCAGCACCCACATGGCGGCTGAAAACTGTCTTTAACTCCAGTTCCAGGGGAGTCTGACACCCTCTTCTGACCTCTGCAGCATTGCACGACAGGGCTGCACAAACCTACATGCAGACAGTAAAATAAAATAAAAAAATATTTTATTTATAATTTTTATTTTATGTGTTTGAGTGCATGCCTGGTGCCCAGGAGAGGGCTTCTGATCCCCTGAAAGTGGAGTTACAGATGGTTGTGAGCCACCATGTGGATGCAGGTCCTCTGCAAGAACAGGTGCTCTCAAGTCCTGAGCCATTACTCCAGCTCTTTTTTTTTTTTGAAAGTTTAATATGTTGGGGCTGGAGAGATGGCTCAGTGGTTAAGAGCACTGACTGCTCTTGCAGAGGACCCAGGTTCAATCCCCAGCACCTACATGGCAGCTAAGAACCATTTTAAGTCTGTCTACAGAGTGAGGTCCAGGACAGCTGGGGCTATAGAGAGATCCCGTCTCAAAAAAGACAAAAAGTAAAAATAAATAAATAAATAAAATAAATAAATAAATAGTTTTAATATGTTTTGTTTTGAGGCAGGGTGTCCCTGTAGCCCCAGTTAGAACTTGCTATTGAAGACCAGGCTGCCCTGGAACTTACAGAGATCCACCTGCCTTTGCCTCCCCAGTGCTGAGAGGCTGTGCCACCATGTCCAGCCTCGGTAATCTTTAGGAAAAAAATCAGAGTGTGGGGTGGGAGTTGTTTACCAGCTCTAGTACTGTGAGATGTCTGGAGATACCAACTTTAATGCCAATTGACTCACTAAGCCTTCTTTCTACAAATATGATATGTCTGTGTTTTTCATCATTTAGCTTTCCTTCTCTGCTTTTTGGATCAAAAGAGATGTTCCTATAATCAGTCTATGCCTGCTGCACTTCATGTTTTTGACAAGTGAATGTAGTTGTATACTTCAATTTGTCTTTTGGGAAGTTAATTTTATGCTTTTACTTGACTAGGATAACTAGATATTTGATAAACATAAATAAATAAATGAATAAATAAATAAATAAGTAAAAATTTTAAGACAGGGTCTCACTATGCAGCTCCAGCTGGCCTGGAACTTGATAAGTAGACCACGCCTGCCTCAAACTCACAGAGATCAGCTTCCCTCTGCTTCCCAAGTGCTGGGATTAAAGGTTTGCACCACCACACCTTACTCAAACATTACTTTAATTGTCTCTGTGAGTGTATTTTTGGATGGAACTTTTAAATAGATAGACAGAATAAAGCAGATTTTGTTTTCTGTGGGATGGACCTCATCTTAATAGGACAAAAAATTAATGACTGTAATTGAAAGAATTCTTCCTGCCTCATTGCCTTTGGAACTGAACTAAAGTCTTAGCTCTTTGAGGGACCCTAGCCTACTCTTTTGTATGGGAACTGCACCACCAGCTCTCATGGGTCTAAGGACTGTGGTCTCAGAGTAGACTAAGCTACTAGCTCTCTACCAAATTGCCAAACTCATTCTTTAGTTCTCAGGAATTGCTGCTTCCATAAGCTTGTGGACAAAATTCTTATGATAAAACTCCTTGTATGTTTGTAATATGTATAAACAGTACAGATAGTGAATATGCAGAATATATAATAATATATAAACATCATCAAACACATAAACGGAATCAAAGACAAAAACCACACTATCATCTCAATTGATGCTGAAAAAGCCTTTGACAAAATCCAGCATCCCTTCATGCTTAAAGTCCTAGAAGGAACTGGATTGGAGGGAACATTCCTCAATGTAATCACAGCCATATACAGGAAACCCACAGCCAATATCATCCTAAATGGGGAAATGACAGAAACATTCCCTTTAAAGGTAGGAACTCGGCAAGGCTGCCCCCTGTCACCACTCCTCTTCAATATAGTGCTTGAAACACTTGCTAGAGCAATAAGGCAAGAAAAGGAAATTAAAGGAGTACTAATTGGAAAAGAGGAAGTCAAGCTATCCCTATTTGCTGATGATATGATTGTTTACTTAAGGGATGCTAAAAATCCACCAGAAAACTCCTAGAAACAATTAACAGATTCAGCAAAGTGGCCAGGATAACAAATTAACCTAAAAAATAAAAAAAATGGCCTTTCTTTACACCAACAGCAAAGCAACTGGAGAAAGAATTCAAAGAGAAACCTTCCCACATCACAATAGCCTCAAAACAAATAAAATACCTAGGAACAACCTAACCAAAGACACCAAAGATCTCTACACAAAAAATTTAAACCTTTAAAGAAAGAAATTGAAGAAGACATCAGAGATGGAAAACCTCCCATCTCATGGATTGGGAAATTAACATTGTAAAAATGTCCATTTTACTGAAACTCTTCTATAGATTTAGTGCAATCCCAAATCAAAAATCCCAAGAGTTCTTCACAGACTTGGAAGAAACTAAACGTTCTTAAATTCATTTGGAAA
Organism: Rhizomys pruinosus; assembly: GCA_009823505.1. NCBI lineage: Eukaryota > Metazoa > Chordata > Mammalia > Rodentia > Spalacidae > Rhizomys > Rhizomys pruinosus. The sequence continues at coordinate 209,694 of VZQC01011509.1, forward strand.
AAAAGACCCCGAATAGCCAAAACAAACCCTGAGTGAAAAGAAGCTACAGGGGTATCTCTATACCAGACTTTCAAACTATATTACAGGGCTATAGTCATAAAAACAGCCTGGTACTGGCACAAAAAACAGACCTGTTGACCAAATGGAACAAAACCGAAGATCCAATCTGAGCACATACAATTTCAGCCATCTTATATTTGACAAGGGGCCAAGAAGCCACAAGAAGAAAACCAGCATCTTCAGCAAGTGGTGTTGGCAAAACTGGATCACCACTTGTAGAAGAATGAAATTAAACCCTACCTCTCACACTGTACAAAAGTGAACTCCAATGGATTAAAGACCTCAATGTTGAAACTCCAAACTCTGAAGGTGATAGAAGAAAAAGCACTAGACACAGAACATAGGTGTAGGAAAAGACTTCCTAAATCAGGAACAGCAGCTGCACAAGAATTAAGGTGACACATTGACAAATGGGACCTCATTAAACTCAAAAGCCTCTGGTACTCAAAAGAAACAATAAAGGAAGTGAAGAGAAAACCCACAGAGTGGAGGAACCTTCACTATCAGATACATACTGACAAAGCATTGATTTCCAAGAATTATAAACTACTGCAAAAACAAAGAAAAAAGAGAAAACAAATGACGCCACTCGAATAGATGGAGCAAAAGAACTGAACAGAGGCTTTCACAAGTGGAGCGAATTAGAGATGTCTGAGAACACACTCAAGAAGTGTATCAACATCCACTAATCAATTAAGGAATATGCAAATCAAACCACTTTAACATATCATCTTACTCCAATTAAGACTGGCTAGGATCAAGAAAAAATATTACCAAAGTGCTGGAGAGGTTGTGGGGAAAGGGGAAACACTCCATCCACTGCAGGTGGGAATGTAAACTCATAAGCCCTATGGAAAGCACTGTCGGAGAACCCTTGGAAGACTTGGATGAACTTGCCACCTGAACCCAGCCATACCATTCCTGGGCTGTACCTCAAGATTATGCCACACAGAGATACATGCTACGGCCATTGTTATTGCAGCTTCTCTTCACAATAGCAATGAGCTGGAACCAACTTAAATGCCCCTCAACTGATGAGTGGATAGAGAAAATGTGGTACATCTACACAATGGAGTTCTATGCAGCAGTAAAGAAAGACGACATCACGAGCTTTGCAGGAAAATGGCTGGAGCAAGAGGACATCATGCTGAGTGAAGTAACACAGTCCCAGAAAAACAAACGATGAATGGTATCCCTCATCTGTGGATGCTAGTGCCAATTACCCAGTTGTATTTCTTGTGTAGGGCCCCCTGAGCTTTTGTCCAAAGCAGTTGGGCATAATGCATATTGGAAACAACAACAGCAACAACAACAACAACAACAGAAAGGACTGCATCAAAGAACTGACTGAAACAGTGAACTTCTGCTCAAAACAGTCAACTTCCTCATGGAGAATATTGAGAAAGACTAAGAGATTAAAAGCATGTTTGGCAGAATGCATGAGCTCTGGAGGGATGGGGGAATGGGCGGGAACACGGGTCGAGATTTGTTAAAAAAATAAAAATAAATTTATGTGAAAAAAAATAATATATAAACATAATAATGCATGTAAATATATCTAATATGTGAAACATATGTATCTTCTATTGTTTATGTACCTCTGGACCTTCTATTATTTATGTACCTATGAATCCTAATACAGCTTCCTTTATCTATAAGATATGTATGTTGGGAGCTGAAGAGATGACTCAGAGGTTAAGACTGCTTGCTTGCTGCTCTTAAAGAGGACCTGAGGTCGGTTCCCAGCACCTACATCAGGAGGTTCATCACTGCCTGTTATTCCTGGTCCACAGCATCTGCTCCCATGTTTGTGCGCGCGCACGCACGCACACACACACACACACACACACACACACACATAAAAATAAAATAAATTTTTAATTTTTTTTTTAGTGTTGAACCCTATGTCACCTGTAACTGTGTAACCCTGGCTGACCTATAATCCACTCTGTAGACCAAGCTGGGCCTAACTCACAGAGATATGCCTGCCTCTGCCTCCTGCTGGGATTAAAGGGCATGTACCACCTTGCCTGGCCCTTCATTTTTGTTGTTTTTGGTTTTATTAAAAGAATCTTAAAAGAAATGTATATTACAAACTATTTTTTTTTATTTAAAAAGGGGAGAGTGTGAACGCAGTCCCCCACTACCACAAATTATGCAGTTGAGTTTCCCGCATTTGGGGAAATCGCAGGGGTCAGCACATCCGGAGTGCAATGGATGAGCCTCACCCTGGGAAAACCACCTTCGTGATCATGGTATCTCCCCTGCCAGGTAAGTATACAAACTATTTTTAAAGACTTAAATTTTATTCTTTTTTTTTTTGTCTTTTTTGAGACAGGGTCTCCCTGTAGCACCAGCTGTCCTGGAACTCACTATGCAGACCAGGCTGACCTTGAACTCACAGAGATTCTGCCTCTGCCTCCCAAGTTCTGGAATTACAGGTGTGCACCACCACATCCAGAAAAATGTATTCTTAATTATGAATCTGTGAATCTGTGTGCCTGTCTGTCTGTGGCTATACATATGAGTGTAGGTGCCATAGAGGCCAGAAGAAGGTCATTTTTCCAGCCCCTATTGTGAATTATTTTTTTGTGTGTGTGAATTATTTTTGAGATTTGTGCCAACAGATAGCTTTTCTTTTGTTTTTTGTTTTTCTCTTCAGTTTATTTTATCTTTTCTTGTTTTGGTGTTTCTTTATGTTATATTATGGTTTGGATATCAACTGTCTAAAGTTTCATGAAAGATAGGTTAATGTTCCTTTTCTTGCTATCTTGAGGTATTTCAGTGAATTCTGGGAGGACAGACAATACACTTGTTTTGCTTTGTTTTTGAAGACAGGATATTTCTATGTGGTCTCAACTGGCTGGGACTCACTATGCAGACAAAGTTGAAACAATTCTCTTGTCTCTGCTTCCTAAGTGTGAGTGCTGGGATTACAGGCCCAAGTCTCCCTGCCGTGCCGTCTGGCCTCCCTGAATTTTTTTTTTTTTTTTGTCAATAAAGTCTCATGTAGCCCAGGCTGCCCTGGAACTTGGCTATGGCTATGCAGTCAAGGATGATGGCCTTATATCACTCTTCCTTCCTGTTCCTCTTCCTGTTCCTCTCCCTCTTCCTCTTCTCCTCCCCCCCCCTTCTTATTTGAGAACAGGGTCTTACCATGTAGCCTTAGTTAGCCTGGAACTTGCTATGTATACCAGGCTGGCCTTGAACTCACATAAATCCACTTATCTCTGCCTCCTGAGTACTAGGATTTAAGGTGCATGTCACTACACCAAGCTAGGGTTTTTATTATTGTTGTTTGTTTTGGATTGTGTTTTGGTATTCTTCATTATTTAAATTAGAACTTTAGATCCTATGAACTGTTATTTGTTCATATTCTTCTTAGATTTGTGGCTAGTACTTCATAATAGAGGGAGGAGGATTTGGAAAGAAATATGTGAGAAATTAAGATGTTGAGGTTACAAAACACATTGAGACCAAAGGAGCAAAGCAAATGCTGGAGTGCCTAATAGAGTACATCTATAATTCCACCACTCAGGAAGACTATGAGATCAGGACCGGCCTTGTTCATACAAACACATACACACACACAGAGTCATACACACATGTACATGGTGATGTTTACTATGCTATTTGACTTAATACTTTATGCCAAAAATTCTTCCTGAATCACATGATTTCTCTCACCCTTCAGTAAATTCCACCAGAATCATAAAGAATATAATGTGTAAATTAATTTCTTTCTTGTGTGTATTTTCAATAGAGGAAAAAGATATTTTTTGCCTGGGCATTCATGCAAGACAGAAATATGTCGTGCAGAAACAAACATCAAAGCAGAGGTGTGGATAGTAGGTACTCGAAAGACTGAAGGACCTTTGAAATGTGCAATGAATATGCAAAAGTTCAGTTTCAAGTCTCTACATGTGAAGGTGGTAGGGAACTTGAATAGGCCACTTTAAGAGCCTGTTGGGACTGGAGAGATGGTTCAGTGGTTAAGATCACCAACTGCTCTTGCAGAGGACCCAGGTTCGATTCCCAGTACCCATATGGCGGCTAAAAACCATCTTTAAGCATGGCATGGTGGCCACGCCTTTAATCCTAGCACTCGGGAGGCAGAGGAAGGCAGATCTCAGGAGGATCTCTGTGAGGACAAGGCCAGCCTGGTCTACAGAGTGAATTCCAGGCCAGCTGGGGCCACAGAGAGACCCTGTCTCAAAAAACAAAACAACAAACAAACAAACAAACAAACAAAAAAGAGGCCTGTTATTCAAATTGAGTGTGGGTGCATGTGTGTGTGTGTGTGTGTGTGTGTGTGTATGTGTGTATGTGTGAGATATATACATGGTAAGTGGTGGGTGCCCAAGGTTGTCATTGGGTGTCTTTTCTTGATTGCTCTCTACCTTTGTTTTTTGACACAGGAGCTCTCACTGAGTCTAAAGTTCATCAGTCCAGCTAGGCTGGCCAGCCAGTGAACATCAGAGATCTGACCATTTCTAGTACCTTGTCCCCTGAGGCTGGGGTGATAGATGTGTACTGTCATGCTCACTCTTTACATGGGTGCTTGAAATCTGAACTCAGGTCCTCATGCTTGTGCTGCAGGCACTTCACAGTCTGTGTTAGGGTTCATTAGAGGAACAGAAATGATAGCGCAAATAACTACTAGGTAGTCCAACAATGGCTGCCTCACACTGAGGAGAGGCTGAGGATTCTGTTTATGAGGCTGGATATCTCAGCAGTCCCTAACTGGCACTGAAGGCCTGGAGGATTCCTGGTCTTTGATCTACACTGGAGGGCTGAAGAACCTGGTTGTGAAGTCAGCAAAGGAATGCAGCAGCTGCAGAACAGATGATCTTGCCAAGAGTAAAGGGAAGCAGGCAACAAGCACGTTTCTTTTTTCCTGACCTTTTTTCCAGGCTGCCACCAGCGGGTACTAGCCACATTTAGGGGTGGATCTTCCAGCTTCAAACAATCTGATTAAGAAAGTCCCTATAGGAGTGCCCAGGGACTTGCATTTTAGTTGATTCCTGTCAAATTGACAACAAATATTAGCCAACACACTGACTGAGCCATCTCACCCTAAAGTATACATTCTTTTATACTTTAGGGTGAATGTTTCTGGGGAGAGCTAATCATAAGTAAACCATGAGCCTGCCTTTGAGGAATTCAGCTGTAATTCAAGCGTGTTACTCAGTTTTTTGTTCCCATAACAGTAACTTAGAAAATAAATTTAAAAGGAGGACAATTTGCAGTTTAAGAGTACAGCCGATCTTTGGAGGGTAGGCATGTCAGAGGAAACTTTAGGTGGTTGGTCCCATTACTTCATCAGTCAGATGAACGTTGGTGCTCTACATTCTCTGTTTTATTTAGTCCAGGACCCAAGCCCAGAGAATGGTGTCACCCTCCTGTGATAGGATCTAGAATCATGTAGGAGAGAAATCTATGGGCAGGCTTATATAGGACTACCTATATTATGTTAGCCTATGGCTGTGCCCATGAGATATTATCTGGATTAGGCTACCAGAGGTGGGAAGACTCACCCTGAGGGTGGATGGTGTCATTCCCTAGGCTTGGGTCCTGAACTACATAGAAAAGGAGAAAGCTAGCTGAATATAAGCATTTATCACTCTTCTTCCCAACTGAGGATGCAATGTGACCTGTCTCTTCAAGTGCCTACCTACTGCCTTGATGGGCCATACCCTCAAAAAACTGTGTGTTAAAATAAGCCCACCCTTCCTAAACTTGCTTTTGTCAGGGTAGTTTACCACAGCAACAGGAAAAGTAAACAATAATCCCTTTCATTACACACCTCTGGAAATGCCACTGCATTTCTGCCCAGAAGTGTGTCTCTTAGGTGATTCCAACTCCCATCAGGTTGATAATCAAGACAAGGATATTTGGAGCAGCTGAAAAAGACTTAGATCATATGGACACCATTTCTCTTCCTCCTACCAAACTCACCTTTTAATGGTAAAGATGAACTTATGTGGAGCTGGAAAGACTGCTCTTGCAGGGGACCAGGGTTCGATTCCCAGCACCCACATGGTGACTAAGAACCATCTTTAACTCCAGTTCCAGGGGAATCCGACACCCTCCTCTGACCTCTGCAGCATTGAACATGGGTGCACCTACCTACATGCAGATGGTGCACTCATACACATAAAATAATAAATTAAAAAAATGAATTTATGTGTGTGTCTGTGTCTGTGTGTGTGTTTTAGGTCTGTAAAGTCTTATCAACATGGGTTTGTTACAGAATCTAATAAAGTATTCTCTGAAGTAAAAAATATAATTTTGTATCTATTATATATTTTTATATATTATAAATATAATTATATTTTTTATTTCAGACCTAAAATTTACAGACTTAAAATTGTTCGAGTTGAAAACTTGTGTATTTTATTATGATCTGTGTAAAAATTATACTTCAGGGCAGGGATGGTGGCCCACACCTTTAATCCCAGCACTCAGGAGGCAGAGGCAAGCAGATCTCTGTAAATTCAAGACCAGCCTGGTCTATACAGTGAGTTCCAGGACAGCTGGGGCCATTGGGAAACTCTGTGTGGTGGTTTGAATGAGTGTCCCCCCATAGGCTTTAAGTATTCAGACATTTTATCTCCAGTTGGTGGCACTGTTCTTGGAGGTCTTAAAAGGTGTGGCCATGTTAGAGGAAGTACGTTATTGGGGGCAGGCTTAGTGAGTTTAACAAGCCTTGTGGTCTCCAGTTGTGCTCATTATGAGATGTGACCCTCAGCTTGCTGCTCCAGCTCCAGCTGCCATGCCTGCTGCCACAATGACTCTAATTCCCTGGAACCATCAATAGCTCAAATAAACTCTTCCTTTTATAAGTTCCTTTGGTCATGGTGTTTTATCACAGCAACAGAAAAGTGACTAATACAGTTATTTGGTACCAGAGAGTGGGCTGTTGGCTGTGAAGAACCTGACCATGTGGATGTTTGGAAAATGTGGAAGACTTTGGAACTTTGGGCTAGAAAAGCTGTTGACTACTGTAAGCAGAGCATAAGGGGCAATTCTAGTAGAAGCCTGGAAGAAAGCATTGCTGCAAAAATTGTAGTTCCAGAGGATATTTTGATAAAGAGTCTGGCAGCAGTTTGCCCATAGCCCAAATGCTTGCCTGATGCAAAGTTGAAAAGCAATGGACTAATGTCTTCAGCGGAGGATATTTCAAGACAGCCTAATGTAGAAATGGTGGCGTGGCTTTTAATGGTGAATATTATACAGATCTACAGTGAAAAAGAGCAAATGGGGCAGAAAGAAATGCAGAATGTACAGTTTGGATATGAAAACCCCACTAGGAAGATTAAAGGTGGTGCCAAGTCATGTGAAGGAGAGGTTCCTTTTGATAACGAGGTTAAAGTGATTAAGGATAGGCCTAGCTATTTACAAGTAAACAGTGGAAAAATTGAGATTAAAGTGATTAAGGAGAAGCCTAGCTATTTACAAGTAAACAATGGAAAAAGTGAGATTAAAGTGATTAAGGAAGGGCCTCAAGATTTACAAGTAAACAAGAGAAATAGTACCTTCAGGGCAAGACCACACCCAGCTAATCCTCAAACTTTTGAAAGGAAAATACTGAAAGGGTTTTCTGCTCCAAGTTCAGGGCAGAGAAAAGTTGCAAATGTGGTTGAAATAGGCCAGGGTCCATCCCAAACTTGCAGTCAAACTCGGCAGTTTCATTCACGTGGTGCTGGCTTTAGAGGCATGAAGTTTGCAAGAGTGAAGGGGTCTTCAGTTCTTCCTCCACGGTTTCAGAGAGCTGCCAAGGTCAGGCAGAGTGCAGCAGGGGTGTCCCTGCATAAAGAAGGCCGTGATAGGCCATTGCATGAAGCTGTGAATGTGAAGTCTGGTTGACAGTGGAGACCCCAAGAAGACATTCAAGATGCCAGACCTGTGAGATATTTGCCAAGCAGAGCTGCATACAGGGAGTGGTACCAGCCTACGAAAGTGATGTATGTTGCAAGCAAAGCTGGAAGAGCTGAGCCATCTAAGTCCTTTGGAAGTCAAGTCCCAGAAGTCACACATGGAGTTACTGGACTTGGTGTTTGCCCTGCAGGTTTTGGGTCTTGTTTTGGTCCAGTATTTCCTCACTATGCCTTATTCCTCCCTTTTGGAATGGGAAAGTGTATTCAGTTCCACTGTATGTTGGGAGTTTGTAATTTGTCTTTTGATTTTACAGGAGCTTGGCCTGAGTCTCAGAAGAGACTTTGGACTGTAGACTTTTGAATGGCATTGAAACTGGTAAAGACTATGGGGACTTTTAAGGTTGGACTAAATGCATTTTGCATTTTATATGGTCAAGAGCCTATGGGGGCCAGGGAGTGGAATGTGGTGGTTTGAATGAGCATCCCCCATAGGCTTTAAGTATTCAGACATTTTGTCTCCAGTTGGTGGCACTGTTCTTGGAGGTCTTAGAAGGTGTGGCTGTGCTAGAGGAAGTACGTTATTGGGGGCAGGCTTAGTGAGTTTAACAAGCCTTGTGATCTCCAGTCGCACTCTCTGCTTCCTGTGCTCATTATGAGATGTGACCCTCGGCTTGCTGCTCCAGCTCCAGCCACCATGCCTCCCGCCACAATGGACTCTAATTCCCTGGAACCGTCAATAGTAAGCTCAAATAAACTCTTCCTTTTATAAGTTCTTTTGGTCGTGGTGTTTTATCACAGCAACAGAAAAGTGACTAATACACCTTGTATCAAAACAACAACAACAACAACAAAAACTATACTTGAATAAAAAAATAAATCTTAAAAATAAAAGCCAGGCATGGTGGCACAGGCCTTTAATCCTAGCACTGGGGAGGCAGTGGCAGGTGTATCTTTGTGAGTTCAAGGCCAGCCTGGTCTACAGAGTTAGTTCCAGGACAGCTGCGGCAATAGGGAGACCCTGTCTTGAAAAGACCAAAGAAAAAAAGAAAAAAATCTTTTTTTTTTTTAGAAGAAGGTTGAGATGGATGGGAAAGTATAGATGTTGCAGGCAATCGATCTCCTGGTTAGCATCCTATGCCCATTCTGATGGCAATGATTGTGCCAAAAGTGTTGCCATTCTGCATCATGGTTTTCCCAGGGCGGCAGTCAGTTCCAGATCCCAAATTCCGATCCTGAGACCAGAAAAGCTGCCATGCCTGCAGCAAAGCCACAGGGTCAAAGCTGGGCTGGGACTGCCCAGAGGGACCCAAGGTGGCCTGCCTCTCCCACTCCACTCAGCTGCTCGGCTCTATATCTCTCCCTGAAAGCGAGGCAGCCAGGCAAAGGAAATAGCTTTTGGGGGTGGATGTAAGATTTTTTTGTGTGTCTTTTTGAGACAAGGTCTCCCTGTAGCCTGAGCTGTCCTGGAACTTGATATGTAGACCAGGCTGGCCTTGAACTCACAGAGATCCACCTGCCTCTCCCTCCCAAGTGCTGGGATTAAAGACATGCACCACCAGGCCCAGCGAGATGATTCTTTTTCTTTTTTAAATTCAATATGTTATAATAAATGTAAATCTTACTTCTAAATTTGATGTATGTATGTATGTGAGCATATCTGTGTATATCTATTTACTATGTTTAAATATAATTACTGTGCTCCACACATGACTGACTGAGGGGAGCTGGGGAAGAGAACAGGAGATAGAAATTCTCTAGGCAGTTTTAGGGTAAAATACCCCTGAAAGTGAATAGTGTTTTCTCTTGACTATAACCCCTGTTGGGACTGTTAGGCCTGTGTGCAGCCTAGTCCTTGGCAGAGCCCAGTGGAGGCCAGGAGGGGGCTCTGGTTTATCTCTTTTCCCCTAAAGAGGTGTCTCTCTCCTGGGAGCTATGCAGGAGGATGGGACTGAAACGTTAGGTGCCTTGACACCTGGGCCAGAACTGGACTTACCAGCCCATCTCCCCACTCCATGCCTCATCCAGAGTAAATCCTTATTATCTCCAAAGCAGTTACCATCAATGGTGTCCCACTCCCAGGGACTCTTCCTGTTCTACAGGATTTCTGCCTTCTCTGAACTTCACTGAAGTTCTCTAAAAGAACATTCTTCTAAAACTCACACTCTATGGTCTGTTTTAGGAATGACTTACTCTATGGAAAGAATCAAGATGAATGACTTTTGCTTAACCTTGCATCAAAAAGCTACCATTTATAATGTAAATGAGCTCACTGAGTCATGTGCTTCTGCAGCCTGGGTATATGACCTTGACTCCCTGGGAGCCCTCTGTGCCCTCTACCCAAGATAGTAAGTAAATGTAGGTGTGCTTGAATTAGCATATCAAAATGCTGAAAACAGCACATTTATTTTTGAATTCTCACCGGAATGCTTGACCTTGTGTGTATGAGATATTTTAGGCCTAGGGATCAAAGGGCAAGATTCTCTAATAGGACAAGGATGGATCCAAGCTTCTGATTCCCCAATTCATGCTGAAGAGACTGACTAGAAGTATGGGTGAGACCTGGCTCAAGAGCAGTTCTGAGAGGGATCTAAATGAATGGGTGGCTCTCAGAGTTCAGGTCTTCTCTTGACCTAAGCTCTAAGGGACAGGTTGATTCCTAGTGGGGTAAAACTGTAACGTGGCTTAGTAATGCTGCAGTTTGTAAATTTCATTCCTCAAATTTGAGAGACAAGAACCTGAAGTCCATGGAGTCAGTAAGGGCTTTGTGTGATGGTCAGTCAGAACCTGGCACTCTAACTTGTGAGTTAAAGACCCACCCAAGAGCCAAGAAAGGCTCTGTCTTTCTCAAAGACATCCCCAAACTACCATATCACTATTTGCCAAAGACTCTGCACCATCTTCAGTCATTTCTGCACCAGGTGGGGGCTCTTTCTCCTTTCCCCTTCTGCATCCCTGAGCTGGGAGGACAGTTTTCTCCATGCCTGTGACTCTTAGCAGGCATGGTGTCAGGTAGTAACAAAAGCTAATATTTATTTAGCATTTATGTGACACACAATAATTTTTCTTTTAAAATTATTTAATTCTCACAAAAACTCTATGTATGGAGCAATGAAAATGCACTTTCATTTTTTAATTTATTATTATTTTTTGAGACAGGGTTTCACTCTGCAGCTCTGACTGGCCTGTTAACTTTGTAGGCCAGGCTGGTCTTGAGCTCACAGAGATCCACTTGCCTCTGTTATATCCAACATGAGTCACAGATGAATGTCCCACAGTGATGGTCAAATTAAGAGTCCTTTATTAGCCAGTGGTTGAGAGCAGGCTTATGCCAGAAAGAACTCTCAACTCTGAGGAGAACTAGGGTAAGGCTTACATAGCCCCAAACCACAGTTACAGCATGCCAGGGGCAGACCAAGTGACAAAAAGTTTCAGTTAGACAATGACAAGTTTTATAAAAAGCAAGTTTCCCTGAACTACAAAATCAAAACTTCCTGGTGCAGCTGGATAAGAGTCTTCTGCCCCAAAGGATGTGGTTGTGGTGGGGTTGGGGGGAGGAAAGATCAGCAGGGCAAAGCACAGAAGGGGGACAGGGTCAGAACAAAATGCTGGAGTCATTGCTCATCTTGAGCAGTTCAGCTCTGCCTCCCCAGTTCTCAGATTAAAGGGATGAGCCATCACACCCAGCTCAGGGTAAATGGAAAACAGCATTGAGAGTGAACCTTAGGGGCTGGATAACAAGGTCTCAAAGGCCAGAGGATAACAGTGTTATCAGTCGACATTGTTTTCACCCCCAGCTTGCACCTTCTTTTTAGCACTTTGTGTCAGGGTTGTGCTGTTTCAATTTACTTGGGAAATCTTGTGGGGTTTACTCCCGAGCTTTAAGTGTTTTGTTCTCTGTTTAAAGCCTTTTAAGAACTGGAAATGTTCCTTGTGAAATCAATAAGGAGAGAAAATGTTTAGGCTAACTGCTTTTGGCCCCACGCTGCAAGATGAGTCAGTTAGCTTTTTGTTGCTGTGACCAAATACCTGACAAAAAAGATATTAAATGAGGGAGGATTTAGTTTGCTCCTGGCCAGAAAGTTCTGTCCATGGCTGCTTGGTCCCAGGTGATTGGGGTGAACACAGCAGAGGAGAGATGTTCACTCTACAGCCCACGAGGAAGCAGAAAGCCAGAAGGAAATACTAGGTTATTGGGTTTCCAAGGACCCCATCCCCAGGAACCCACCTCATTCAGCTAGGACCTAACACTTAAAGTTTCTGCAGCCTTCCTTGTGGGCATCACCACCTGCGTACCAAGCACTGGAAGCACAATCCTGTGGGGACATTTCAGATTCAAATCCCAATAGAAGAGAATGTAATAGACTGAATCTAGATACATCACATGACAACGAATCATCTTGGTGCCTGGAAAACTCATGGCTTTTTTTTTTTAAATATTTGTTTCTGTTTTTAGAGCTAGGGTCTGACTACATAGCCCTGGCTGGCCTGGAACTCAAACTCACAGAGATCCACCTGCCTCTGTCTCCCAGGTGCTGAGATTATAAGCATGTGCCACACACCCAGCCTAAAATTCAAGGTATTTAAAGAATTGTAGGAAAATATACCTAAAATAAAATTTACCACTATGGGGCCTGATATTCCATGATAGCTGAGCTGTAGATGAGCTGGCTTCACCCCATAACCTAGAAGGCCAGAAGGAGCTGAAGCCAGACCCCACTCACCTTGTGGACATTAGACACCTGCACCCATCCTGGGGGAGTGTAACAGGAGGTGTAGCATTCTTAAACCTGTCGATTCTGAGTCACATCTCAGTCCCAGGAACCAAATAGTGCATCTGCCATAAAAGCCTAATCTCAGGAGACAGATGGCACAAAATTTGGCCATTGTAAAAGGTGCACATAGACTCCCTTTCTTGTCCCACCCCCATCCTTGCTAAGAGCCCACAGGAGCTACTATATAAGACCCTAAAACTCCTGCAGTAAATGAGTTCTTTGGCCATCTGAGGCTGACTCCCAGATCTCTCTTTGATCTGCCGGGCTCACCTGTGCTCCGAATTCATCCATACTCCTTCCCTGTCCCCATCTTCAGCTTGGTGCAAGAAGGCCAGGTGTGCCACATGGCTGGTGACCAGTGAGGATACAGAGGAAGCCCACATACCACTTCAGTCATCAAGATCTCACTAAGAATTTGCATATCAGTCTCTCTCCTTAGTTCTCTGACTTGTTCTTTATAATCTTTTATTTCTCTGAGTATGTCTGCAATTTTTCCTCTAAGATCTGTGTCCTGGGCCATCCCCAGGGGGATCCCACTGTAGGAATCTCCCACAGGGTTGGGAGAGCTTGGTGTGGAATTATCTTGCACCTTTCCCATGTTGTCCCTTCGTCATGTCCCTGGCATGTGGGTTTCTCTTTGCCTGTATTCCAATGCTGTGCTGGATAGCTTTAGTGTCAACTTGACACACCTGGGTTGAGGGAGCCTCAATTGGGGAATTGGCTCCATCGGATTGGCCTGTGGCCACATCTGTGGAATATTGTCTTGATTGTCAAGTAATGTGGGAGGGCCCAGCCCACTATGGGTGGTGCCCCCCTGGGCAGGTTGTTGTGTATAAGAGGGCAAGCTGGGCATGGGCCAGGGGAGCAAACCAGTAAACAGCATTCCTCCATGGCCTGTGCTTCAGCTCCTGCCTCCAGGTTCCTGCCCTGAGTTCCTGCCTTGGGCTTCCTGAGTGATGAACTGTGACCCAGGAGATGTTAGCTGAATAAACCTTTTCCTCCCCAAGTTGGTGTTGGTCAGAGTGTTTTGTCACAGCAATGGAAGACAAACTAGAACAAATGCAAATCCCAAATGCCTCTTCACTGTGTTGAAGGCTTGCTTTGCTTGCCTCCTTCAGATGCCTTCGTTGTTTGTTTGTTTCATTTGTTTTTCTCTTTGCTTATGGAGTGTTGACTTATCTAAGTTTTAGGCTTTCTCATTGGAAGTCTAACTGATTCTTCCCTTTCTGTTCTGAAGGTTCTCCAAAGAATCCACTTGGACACTTCCAGTTGGCAGGCAGGTTACTCTGTGCTTCAGGTGGTCCTGGGAAATCCCCAATCTAAGTTCTGTGCACTCAAGTCTCACAGTGTCAACAGGCCCACCTTTTATACCAGCTAGCAGGACGACTCCGCCCCCACAGCCGCACAAGACAATTAAATCAAACCAATGAGAGAATTATCCAACAAGGCAAGATAGGATAATCCAACAATCCACCTGGCTGAAGCACCCGGCTCCTACCTGTGCTTCAGGTGGTCCTGGGAAATCCCCGATCTAAGCTCTGTCCACTCAAGTCTCCAAGAATTTGCATATCAGAATTAAGGTTTTGGTGTGAAATTTTAATTGAAAGCCAGGTTATAAAATATGATTTTGTCATATTATACACTGTATATGAAGGATTAAGAAATAGATAAGGAGCCAGGTGTGGTGGCACACGCCTTTAATCCTAGCACTCAGAGGCAGAGGCAGGTGGATCTTTGTGAGTTCAAGGCCAGCCTGGTACAGAATGAGTTCCAGGACAGCTGGGGCTACAGGGAGACCCTGTCTCGAAAAGAACAAAAAAAAAAAAAAAAAAAAAAAAAGAGCACTGGCTGCTCTCAAAGAGGACCAGGGTTTGGTTCCCACCACCCATGTGGTAGCTAACAATCACCCATAACTCCAATTCTATGTGATTTGATACCCTTTTTTGGCTTCTGTGGGCACTGCAGGACATGGATGCTTTTATATACATGCAGGCAAAACACTCAAAATTTAAAAAAAGAGGAAGATTTCCATAATTACTAGGAAACTGCTGGCCACTCAGTCTCCATGTCACATTTTCTTTAAAAAAAATTAATTTGCCCAGCTGGAGAGATGGCTCAGTGACTAGGAGCACTGACTACTCTTCCAGAGGCCCCGGTTGGATTCCCAGCACCCACATGGTGGCTTTAAGCCTGCGTGGTGGCACACACCTTTAATCCTAGCACTTGGGAGGCAGAGGCAGGTGGATCTCTGTGAGTTCAAAGCCAGCCTGGTCTACAGAGTGAGTTCCAGGACAGCTGGAACCATAGGGAGACACTGTCTCTAAAAGACAAAAATATAATAATACTTTGCTTGGTGTGGTGGTCCATGCCTTTAATCCCAGAACTCAGGAGGCAGAGGCTGGTGGATCTTTAAATTTGAGGCCACCTTGGCTGCACCTGGAATTTCAAGCCAGCTAGGGTGTATGTAATGAGATCCTGTCTCAAAACAAATTTTTTTTAACTTTATTTCCAGGGCCTGGTGATACATGCCTGTGATCCCAACTATATAGTGAGTTTGAGGCCAGCCAGCCAGGCTATATGAGACCCTTCCTCAAGCAAACAAACAACAATAAAATATATTGAGCTTCTAGTGCCGTGTGGTGTGATGTGGCTCGTGGGTCGGAGCCATTTTGTGTTGCCAGGAAATCCCTTTCCCAGAGCTCTCTTTGTGGTAAAGTGGGTTTGGCGATTTTGAGTTGGCTGAAAATCTCTTTCCCAGAGGGTTATGTATGGTGAAGTTGGTTTGGCCATCTTGTGTTGATTGGAGCTGGAATAACAGGATGGTGGTGTTGGAGGAGTGAGGATTGCTTTGTAAGAAATGTTAGCTTTTCTGAGCCTGATGACCTGGAGTGCTGGAGCTCTTCTCCTTTCACGATTCTTTTAAACTAGCCACTCTAGTTTAAAGTACTGTGAGATTGGACCCCAGCCTGTGGAGAAAAGACTCAGTTCTCCTTCGCCAGAGATAAAAGCAACCCTAGCTTCTGGGTCCAGTGTGTACTTGCTGTACACAAGCATCCTCTTGCAAAAGTAAAATCAGCCTTGCTGAGTTACTTTCACTTTGCTCAGTATTGATGAGGTCCTGGGACCTTGGATTTTATTTTGAACACCTTGGCCTGAGTTGGGGGCAGTGGTGGTAGCAGTTCCAATGGTACCAGCAGTACTCTGGCCTAACTCTCTGTGTCCCTATCCTAAGCCACAGTGACCACTTGCATCACCAGAGGCCTGGCCTCAAGCAAGGTCTGTCTCAGCTGGTTCTGCATCTAGAAGGGTCTCTGCAGCTCTTCTGGGTGGGCCAGCCCTGAAAGCTTTTTGTGGTATGAAGGATCTGATCCCAGCATGTTGGATAAACTAATCAAGCCTAATACCAAGTCCTTTTGATGGTTTTTGAGACAGTGTTTCTACTTTGTAGCCTACACCTGCCTGAAATTTACTGTGTAGACTAGCTGGCCTTGAAATCCTGATTCTCCTACATTAACTTCCCAAGGTGCCAGGATAATAAACATGTGCTTGGCCCAAGTATTTACTTATTTATTATTATTATTATTATTATTATTATTATTATTATTATTTTATGTGTATGAGTGTATCCCCTGTGTGTGTGTGTAAGTGTATCCATGTCATACAGTACCCAGGGAGGTCAGGAGGCATCAGAACTGGAGTTGAGGATTGTTGCTAGCTGCCATGTAGGTGGTGGGAATTGAACCTGAGTCCTCTGCAAGAGCAGCCAGTGCTCTTAACTGCTGTACCATTTCTCCAGCTCCAAGCAGTCAACTTGGATTTTCAAAAAATAAAAGCATCAGGTATGGCTGGCAACCCATATGTCTAGTCCTAACACTTGGGAGATAGAGGCAGAAGAATCAGAAGTCCCAACTCATCTTCAGCTACATAGCAAATTGGAGACCAGGCTAGGCTACATATTTAATAACTAATAGACAAGAAAAGCATAATCTGTTAATGAAACACTTAGTTCAATCATTTCCATTGGTGGTAGGCTTCATAGTCAGCAGCTGTCAACACAAGACTCATTATAAGTCTAGAAGAGGAACTTGTTCTATTATTTAAAGAACTGGTGTGCCTGGAGAGCTGGCTCAGTGGTTAAGAGCACTGGCTGCTATTGCAGAGGACCCTGGTTTGGTTCTCAGCACCAACATAGTGGTTAAAAACCATCTGTAATTCTATTTCCAGGGGATCTGATGCCCTCTTCTGACCTCCACAGGCATTGGATGATACCAGTGCATTTACCCACATGCACAAAACACTTATTCACATAAAATAAAAGTAAATGTCTGGCTGGACATGGTGGCGCACACCTTTAATCCTAGCACTCGGAGACAGAGACAGGTGGAGCTCTATGAGTTCAAGGTCAGCCTGGTCTACAGAGTGAGTTCTAGGCCAAGATGGAGCTGACCAAGCTAAAATGGAGTCAGCTTGGTCCTCACAAGGGGCTGAAGAGATGGTTCAGTGGTTAAGAACACTGGCTGCTCTTGCAGAAGACCCAGGTCTGATTCCCAGCACCCACATGGAGGCTAATAACCATCTGTGTAACTCTAGTTCAGGGGATCTGAAGCCCTCTCCTGACCTCTGCAGGCACTGAATCACATGGGTGCACTTATACACATGCAGGCTGTATATTAATACACTTTTATTTTATTTTATCTTATTTTATTTTATTTTTTTGGTCTTTTTGAGATAGGGTCTCCCTTTAGTCCCAATTGGCCTAGAGCTTACTATGTAGATCAGGCTCACCTCGAACTCACAGAGATCTGCCTGCCTCTGCCTCCTGAGTGCTGGAATTAAAGGCGTGAGCCACCATGCCCAGCTAATTTATTTATTTTTATTTTCTACGTACAGGTGCTTTGCCTGCCTGTATGTAAGTACACCTGTGTCATGCAATACCCAGCACAACTAGAAGAGACCATCGAATTTTCTGAAACTGGGTGGTTGTTAGCTGCTGTGTGGGTGGTAGAAATCAAATGGGTCCTCTTAAAGAGCAGCCAGCATTGTTAATTGCTGAGCCAATCCTCTAGCCCTGCTGTGGAAATTTCATAATCTGTCTTTGGTTTTGTTATATATCTTGTCTTCATTATATCAACAGAGTATCATTTAAGCAGTTCCTACTATAATACCCTTATCAATAAAGAGCCCCAATCCACTTTATGCAAAAGAGCCCATAAATATAATGTATGGTTGAATCAATTGTTATATCAATTTGTATACAGTCTTATTTAGTCAGACCTGGGCATACTATAAAAATGGTTTGGTGAGTGCACAGAGCTTAGATTGGGGATTTCCCAGGACCACCTGAAGCACAGGTAGGAGCCAGGCACTTTGGCATACTGACTGGAGGAGGGACTTAACACCATGCATTAAGCAGGCATAACCCACAAGATTGAATTAAACAATTTTAGGCTTATTTTAAATGTAAAACTGTTCACTACAATTACTATAAAAAGGAACAATCTCTTTTCTTTTTCAGACCCTTTGTCCCGATTTATAGTTTTTCCAGAAAGACAGGAGTTGTAACACATATAAGAAGACAGGAAATAAACTGATAAGGATCACCAAGCCCATCCAAACTTTCATCTTCTGGACTGCAGCTTATTCAGGAAGATAGAATCTAGCTTTTTGAGCCAAATTATCTGGTTAGGTCAAGGGAAATATCAAAAGCAACTCTTGCAAGAAACATAAAGTACACTTTTCAGTAGCCATAGGTAACCCACCATTTGCCTGTGCCCATTTAGTCCAAACCTGTAACAGGGAGTCAGGTTCAAGCCAAGAGAGGACTGAAAATTAACAACTCTGTATATTCACAATCCTATTCAGGTCACTAATAAAGTAGCTTGAGTATACCAATTTAACTTAATACAGGTATCTTATCATTTTACTATACCTTGAAGTGCCATGTGATATGCATATAAAGCTTGGACTTTATATGCTTATCACCAAACAATCTTAAACCTTGAATAGTTATACATTTCTATTCTTGAACTTGTTGACTGAACATTAGAAATTTAAGCTTATTTATATAGTGTCCTTTTTACCTGTCACAACAAACCTACTCAGACTTTTATCACTTGCATAAACTTTTCCATCATCTTCACATAAATCCTTACTAAAAATACATTTTTAACATTTTCCACCTTTTTATATCCTTTTATTACCTTGAGACATAGCATTTATAAACAGATTAACCCTTAATTGTGCAGCTTTACTAAGTAATTTATTTTCCATGTAATTTTACTTAATTAATTTTACTTAAAAAATTTTACTAATTTATTTTCCATGTAATGAGATGGGACAGTTATGTCAAATAAACTACTATAAACTGTGAGATGTTCATGCCAGCTTGGGAGCTACCTCGGCCCGCGGGGTCTTCACCAAGAGCCCGAGGAGAAAGTATCCTGAATGAGAGACAAACCAGACACAAAGAAGGAGACCAAGACAAGAATCTGAGCAAGGTCTCAAATTTTATTTTTGTAAGGCAGAATATATTGGAGCAGGCAGGAGGAAACAGCCCCAGTTGGTATAGTTTAAGGTGGCTAGGTTGCTAGGATTCCTAACTGCCGATTGTTCTCCGGGGAAGGTTATGGGTGGGTGAATTCCCAAGAAGAAGTGGGGTGTTCTAGTCAAACGGGGCATGCTGTCCTAATAGGTTAACTATAAGCTTGGTCAGCTGCTTTGTGCTAAATGGGTGAGCCTTGGGGAAACAGAAACCTAAGGTGGCTCTAGATAGCTGTGGCAAGACCGTTGCCTAATGGCCATAGCTCCCAACATCTCCCTTTTTTTATACAAAAAGGGGGAGTCCCGCTTGTAGTGGTGGGCTTTAACCAATTGGGGGAGAAGGGACCTGGCTCCTCCAAGGTTTAAATATCATTGGCCCTTGGTATCTTTTGCAGAGGGGAGGAAGAGCATTTTGACTGTTTATTTTTTGATACCAACCTCCTTGTAAGCCAGGTATTCTCTCAGGGAATTCAGAGGCGGTTTGTGGATCTTCCCTTGTGGTGCTTAGCCTCACACCCACATTGGTGCCCATATCGCACTCCGTTGTGTGAGTTGATATGCATAGGTCTGAATCCTATGCAGCTCCTAAAGGAGAGGAGTCATTTGGCCTCACTAGCATCAGTCTGCCGAATTTAAACTGAAAGCAGTGGGTCTATTGGTTGGCAAATGAAGGAGGGAGGAGTTATTCAGTTGATCCTGGTTCTGCCAGTCCTCGGTCCACAAGATCCAGGCAATGGTAATGAACCTGAATAGATCTTTCTGTTATAGAGTCAACCTGCTGTTTGATAAAGGATATCGATCTGTTAAGAGCAAAAGGTCCGGGACTGGAGAGATATCCTAGCAGTTAAGAGCACCGACACTCTTGCAGAGGACCTGGGTTTGATCCCCAGCACCCATATGGCGGCTAAGAACCGTCTGTAACTCCAATTCCAGGAGAACTCCAGTTCCAGGGGAATCCGAGACCCTCTTCTGACCTCTGCTGCATTGCACGACACAGGTGCACATGCAGCATCCACCTCCGCGTCTGCCACACCCACTCCAGTAATGCCTGTGTAAACAATATGAGAAATCATATCCAATACAGGCAGGGGAGCAGTGTCCTAAGGGGCTACGACCCCCTGGAGGTCCCTGGCAGAACGCCCGGCTAAGATCACCCCGAGATTGAGATGCTTTCCTAGGATATTGCGTTTTTCTGGTGTTGGACTTAGCATAACACTGAGCACATAAAGATCTTTTCTTAAAGCCAGCTTATAGATACAAAATAAACCTTTTGAATGTGTCAAGAACTGGCAAATTAAAATGCCTCTCTTGGGCACAGGGCTTTTTTCTGGCAGCAAGAATTTTCTGCAGATCCAAAGTAAAAAACAGACCTTTCTCCTTAACAAACAATGTAATGTAGGCTGTTAATGTATATGGCAAGGTTAAAATTTGCTTCAGATCAAGAAAACAAAATAATTACATGACAGTAATGTTCTTGCCTTACATGAATGTCCTTAAAGAAAACAGATTCCAGTGGTAAAAATGTATGATGAAAAGACATCTCTACATTAAGGTTAAAATAAAAAATTCCCCTCAAACCTAAAAATAAAAGAATTCCTTTTTCCTCTGGTCCCAGACAAAGAGGTAGATAAGACATTCCTCTTGTTAAAGCCTGGATTCTAACACTCCCCAGTAAAGCAAGCCAGAGACTAAGTCTCCTTACACCAGCCACTTATCTGACAAAAAACAAAGCTGTTAGCTGGAGCAAACAGTGGGACAGCTCTTGGTTCTCAGTAAAAATTTAAACCTTAGATTAGCAGTCAGAGTTAGAAAACTAATAGCTAACTTAGGATACTATAGGAATAAGGTTTTTACTTCAATAAAAACTTAAAAGCAACTATTAACTTTAGGATGTATTTACTCTAGCCTCAGAATGGAGACATAGGACCAATATCTGCTGCTAAAGAACTTTGTAGTTATTACTCTGTGAGCTATAACTTTTCAATTATGACTTGTCTTCTTAGATGTTATTTCCTCAGTAAAGGTTGTCTTAAGGTTTCTACATTTTACTTCAAAGAAAGTTTATTTCCTAACCAAACTTTGTGATGTTTTAGTTTCCTGCTCTGAGTGCTCTGAGCTTTTCAGTTAATGTGTAAATCTTGACTTTTTTACCTACCTATGTAATTGTAAAGCTTTGCCAAATCCTTTGTTCTGCCTTCTTCCAAAGACCACTATATATTATTCACTGCCCCTGTTCAATAAAGTTGCTGTAGATCTGGAAAACTTCCCTTAGTTTTTCATTTCTACACGCCGTTCAATCTTCACTGTGTTTTTCCTGCCAAGAGGACTCTGCAGAAATCCACGACCCCCCGAGGAGAGCTAGCCGGTAGCAGGCAGCCGGGAATGGTCAGCAACATGCACAGACCTGCATGCAGACAGTACATTCATACACAAAGATAAAAAAAAAAAAAAGAGCAAAAGGTCCTAGGGTTACCAAAAGTAGGAAGACAATGAGGGGTCCCAGGAATGGCATTAAAAGAGAGAGCATGGATGATTTCCACCATTCATCCACTGCCAAGGAAAATTTTTGTTTATGTAGATCATTGCTTAGTTGATTAAGTTTTGTGACCTGAGTTCAACTAATCCAGACTCATTAATGTAAAAACAGCATTCATCACCAAGAAAAAGGCAAGTGCCTCCTTTCTTGGCAGTAATAAGATCTAAAGCCCTCCGATTCTGAAGGGCTACTTGGGTGAGGGAAGTAATCTGTCTCTGCAGGGAAGCGAATGATTCGGTGGAGGCGTCTATTGCAATTTGAAATTGCTGAATAACTGTAGCGACAGTAAGGGAACGACCTAGGGCTCCAGCGGCCAGGCCTGTTGCCACCGCAGCAGTGGCAAGAGAGATTCCTGCAACAACTGGAAGGAAGACAGCTCTTTTACGGCCAGGATGGACATAGAATGTTCAGCTTTGAAACTCTGCAGGGGTAAGGACAGTTTTTTTTTTTTTTTACAATTTTTATTTATTTATTTCTGTATGTGTATGAATGTACTGTCTGTATGCAAGTTTGTACACTCGTGTCGTGCAATGCGGCGGAGGTCAGAAGATGGCATCAGATTCCCCTGGAACTGGAGTTCTCCTGGAATTGGAGTTTCAGACAGCTCTCAGCCACCATGTGGATGCTGGGGATCGAACCCGGGTCCTCTGTAAGAGTGGTCGGTGGTCTTAACCATTAGGCCATCTCTCCAGCCCAGGACAGTTAACTGAGGTATTAGAGTGATGGGGAGGCACAAAAGATTGTTTTCATGGGGGAGGGTCAGGTTTTTAGAAAGAGTGCCATTACACCCAGAAAAAGAATCATTTGGGGACATAATAAGTGGAATTGGGTGTCTGAGTCTGGTTACATAGAGAAGTATTGGCATTACTGTAACAAAATGCAAATTGTTCCTGTTCAGGGAGGCTGAACAGTGAAACTTCTGTGACAGATAAGGTGTGTGATGAAGGGCTACTAGAAGTATTAAGAGGTTTAGGGTAGGACACAGCTATCAATGGAGGTCTTCCCAGGGCAGCACAGAGGAAACAATATTCCCAAAATATTTGCAATCATTAAGCCTTCTCTGAGAAGTGTAAGCCATGAGAATGGGTGGAGGGAACTTAACGGGGTGAGCTGTACATTTAGCTCTTTTTCTTTATTTTGGATAGTCTGATGAACAGTTGATTGAACCTGAACAAGGGTACGCCATATGTACACTTTGCTGCTTAGATAAGCTTTGAGCTTGTTTATATACATAGCTCCCTTAAGAGGTGAGGTCCATCTGGTATCCCAGGGGTCCCAAACAATGAAGGTAAATCCTTCATTTGTTTTAAAAAGGGAGGGGCCCTTATATGGGTGTTTGTCAAGGGGTAAGTCCTTTTTTGGTGTTTGAGTGACATGAATTTTGCAGTACTCATAGGGACACCCAACATTTTCATCAACGTAATAGTTTTTGCAGTTGGGCTCTGGTCAAACAGGAAGCATAAGGCTGGAGTAATTTTATTAGGTACTCTTTTGAAGTCAGTGAAGTTAAGTAGAATTGCACTGTGGCATCCCATAGGGAGGCAGTCTGCAGTGGCTAGGAGGTGGCCTGAGTTTTCTGTTTGGGCATAGTTGGTGTAATTTTCGGTCATGAAAAACCTCCATGTGAATGGAGAGGTTACTGTCTTTCCTTTTGATGTGAGGGGAAGGTGGGGGAGACTCACCAAGATAATCCACAGGTGAGGCATGCCACTGGAATCCATGTCTGTAAGAAAAGATAGATAATTGTTTTTTCAGGGGGATACTTAACCCCTGGAAGGTGATTGTGAAAAAACAATATTTAGATTGATGATAATTTTATGATACCTGGTGGGTATTGCTACAGGGGAAGGGAGGCCTGGCTGAAGAGCCCCCATAGGCACCATAGCTTTATTAATTTCTCTGAGATCCTGAAGTAGTCTCCATTTTCCTGACCTTTTTTTTTATGACAAAAATAGGAGTATTCCAGGGGGAGGTGGTAGGTTCAATGTGACCCGCAACGAGTTGTTCCTGTACTAACATTGTAGCTGCAGCTAGTTTTTCAGAATTTAAAGGCCATTGATCAACCCATACAGGTTTTGTTGTTTTCCATGATATTTTATCTGCATGGGGTACAGGCATGTCAACAGCTGCTAGAATAAATTTTTATAGCCAATGCCATTACGGTTAGTTTTTTATTTTTATTTTTATTTTTGTAACGTGGATAAGTTCTTTTGTTCCTTGGGAATGTTTGCCTAACCCTTGTCTGGGGAGAAAGCCTTGATTGAGCATTTGTTGAGTGACCAGTTCATTAGGGCTGCACATAATGAGCCCCATTTGAGAGAGAATGTCTCTGCCCCAGAGGTTGATGGGTAAGCCTGTAACTATATAGGGCTGTTTAGGCCTTGGTTGCCCTCCTCATCCTCCCATGGAATAACCTCAGTGCTCTGTAAAGGGTTAGAGGTTTGTCCAATTCCCTTAAGATGAGTCATTGAGGCTGTGAGGGGCCAAGATGAAGGCCGATCTTTACTAGAAACAATTGTGGCATCTGCACCAGTGTCCATGAGACCTTTGAATGTCTTCCCTTTTAGTTTTAATTTGAGTAGGGGTCTTTTTTGATTGATTTCTTGTGCCCAATAAACATCTGATGAACCAAATCCATCGGGGCCTCTTTTTTGTTTATAATGGGGATTTTTATTATTGAGAGGGAGTAATATTAATTGAGCAATTCATTGGCCAGGGGAAATTGTAATTGGTCCTTGAGAGGCAGTGGCCATAAGTTTGATCTCTCCAGTATAGGTATTGTCAATAACTCCAGGAGAGATGGTGAGGCCCTGAACGGTAGAACTGGTGCATCCCAGAACAAGGCCAAAAGTGCCCTGAGGCAAGGGGCCAAAGATCCCAGTGGGAAGAACTTGAGTTCCCATATCAGGGGTTAATATTGACTCGGAGGTGGAACAGAGGTCCAATCCTGCACTGCCGGCAGTTGCTCGGTAGAGGGCAGTGATGTTTTGTTTACCAGGTTTTGGGCTGACTGAGGGATGAACCTGACTGCCCCAGGGCTCTGTCCTGGGTGGTTGTGGGGGCCGTGGGGCTGGCCCCGTATCAAGTTTCCCTGTCTTGGAGGCAGAGGATTTCCTAGTATGTAGGTTTTAGGCGGCATTCAGAGGCCCAATGCTTGCCTCGTTTGCATTGCGGACACAGGGAGGACAGAAGCAGTTGTTCGGCTTTGGGAACTGTGCATTCTTTTACAAAACGACCTGGCTGTTTGCAACTGAAGCAAGTTTTAGGATTGATTCCCTGGGTAAGGTCCTTAAGAGCAGCCCCTATGGCTATCCCGATATTGCAAGAAGCTGGGTCTACATCAGCACAAAGTTGTATAAAGTCAGAGATATTTTTACCATGGCGATGCAGGCATATAGCTGCTTGACAAGCCGAGTTGGCATTTTCAAATGTAAGATGCCTGATGAACTCATTGTCAGTTTCTTCTCTGCCCATGAGGCATTCAGCAGCCTCTGTAAAATGGCCTACAAATTCGCTATAGGGCTTATGTGGTCCCTGTCGAATTTTGGCAAGAGAAGTGACAACAGACACTTTGGAGGGGAGATTCTTCCAAGCCTTAAGGGCAGCGTGTTGAATTTGTGTGAGTAGTCCAGGAGAAAATTTTGCCTGTTTCTCATTTGTGTCATAAGGACAGTTGCTGTGGTGGTTTGAATGAGTGTCCCCCATAGGCTGTAAGTATTCAGACATTTGTCTCCAGTTGGTGGTGCTGTTTTTGGAAGTCTTAGAAGGTGTGGCTATGCTGGAGGAAATGTGTCACTGGGGGCAGGTTTAGTGAGTTTAACAAGCCTTATGGTCTCCAGTTGCACTCTCTCTGATTCCTGTGCTCTTTGCAAGATGTGACCCTTGGCTTGCTGCTCCAGATCCAGCTGCCATGCCTCCCACCACAATGGACTCTAATTCCCTGGAACCATCAATCGTAAGCTCAAATAAACTCTTCCTTTTATAAGTTTTTGGTCATGGTTTTTTATCACAGCAACAGAAAATAACTAATACAGTTATTTGGTACCAGAGAGTGGGCTGTTGGCTGTGAAGAACCTGACCATGTGGATGTTTGGAGAAATGTGGAAGACTTTGGAACTTTGGGCTAGAAAAGCTGTTGACTACTGTAAGCAGAGCTTAAGGG
Organism: Rhizomys pruinosus; assembly: GCA_009823505.1. Taxonomy (NCBI): domain Eukaryota; kingdom Metazoa; phylum Chordata; class Mammalia; order Rodentia; family Spalacidae; genus Rhizomys; species Rhizomys pruinosus. Next base: position 235,644 of record VZQC01011509.1, read on the forward strand.
GCCATTCTAGTAGAAGCCTGGAAGAAAGCATGG
>VZQC01011509.1:245345-261073 GCA_009823505.1 Rhizomys pruinosus
TCTGTTTTAATGAAACAAAAGCGGTTACATTTATACTTTGTAGAAAGGCAGGAAGTGAGGAGGGGGAGTGGGGCAGAGGGGAGCAGGCAAGGGTGATCTGGCAGGGCTTGCAAAACATGTTTAAGATAAGCTTGGAATGTCCTGTGGGCTGAAACATCCTGGGCTTATCTTCATCAAATGTTAGCATAGCCCTAAGATCAGATCCCTGCTGAGCCAGCAGGGCTTGTCCGGACTTGTCCAGGCGGGACTGTGTCTCGGTCTCCAACACTGGAGGAAGTATGTCACTGGGGGCAGACTTAATGAGTTTATCAAGCCTCATGGTCTCCAGATGCTCTCTCTCTGCTTCCTGTGCTCTTTGCAAGATGTGACCCTCAGCTTGCTGCTCCAGATCCAGCCGCCATGCCTCATGCCACAATGGACTCTAATTCCCTGGAACCATCAATCGTAAGCTCAAATAAACTCTTCCTTTTATAAGTTCCTTGGTCATGGTGGGTTTTTTTGTTTGTTTGTTTGTTTTTGGTCTTTTTGAGACAGGGTCTCCCTGTAGTCCCAGCTGTCCTGGAACTTGCTCTGTAGATCAGGCCAGCCTTGAACTCACAAAGATCCGCCTGCCTCTGCCTCCCAAGTGCTAGGATTAAAGGTGTGCACCACCATGCCTGCCCTGGTCATGGTGTTTTATCACAGCAACAGAAAAGTAACTAATACAGTTGCCCAATAATTTGTCTAAAGTCCAGGCTTTAGAGGGGCCAGAGGTGGCTGAATTACGGCAGGCAGCATCCTGGTACCTTTCAGTATAATCTGCTTTCCATAGGAGAAAATCTCCTCTTGTTAAAGTAGCTTTAGTCAACAGGTTCCAATCATTGACCGTAAGCCAGTGTTCACTAAGAGATTCTAATAATGAAATAGTAAAAGGGGCAACAGGACCATAGGAAGAGACTGCATTTTTTAATTCTTTTATGTTTTTAAATTTAAGATGGCGGTACCATTAATTTTTAGTAATTAGAGTTTTGTTTTCTGTTTTCTCATCTCCCTCTTCCCCCATGGCATCTAACTCCCCAGGCTCCTCTGCCTCCTTTTCTCCCTCTGCCTCCGTGTCTCCTTCATCAGTTTGGAGGTGTAGCCTCGTTAGAATCTTTCTTGGTGGTTTTGGAATGGGATTGGTTTACTGAGAAGGCATGAAGGGTTTTACTTTTGGTTTTGTTTTTAGAGGAAGGTTTTTGAGCAGGAGGAATGGGGGGGAACTAATTTCTAAGTCAAGATCACGCAGTTGCCCAAGTAATTGGGACCTTCCTTTTTGACTTGGAGCAATGTTTTAAGGGATTGTGCTTCTCGAGAGAGAGCTGAACAGAGGCTTGCCTAGTTATTTTTTCTAAGTCAGATTGAGTGTTGAGTGCTTGGGTGCAAAAAGGGGGGCCGTATTATAGGGCAAGGGAAATGGATCTGAAGGTGTCTGAGGGGGCCAGTCTGAATTATGATACCTAGCAGCCTCCTCCTCGAGGTCAGTCTCTTCCTCGGGGGAGAGGGAATCATCATGGGGGGATTGAGATTTAAATTCCTATAGGATAGGGTAAAGAGATTTGGAAGTAGGGTCTTCAGGTGGGAGATCATCTTTAGGCTCTGGTATGGGGATTGAGACAGAGGGGAATTTAGAGGCGGGGGGGGAGAGACCATGGCCTTTAGGGAGGACTTTTGAACAAGGAGAGATTTGACTAGACTTAAAACATTTTTTGAGATAATGTTCACTATCTTGTATTAATTTTGAAACCTCTGGTTGAAAAGGAACAACCTGTAGAACATCATTTATGAGATTCCAATGAGAAAATGCCTGTACAGGGACCTTTTTAGGGCCAAAGGCTTGGTAATATTCTTTTAGGCAGTTGCCAACACAGCTCCACCGTTTTTCATCTATGTTTCCTTCTTGAGGAACCAAGGACAGACATCCTCCAGAAAAATGAAGAAATCAACTAAATCCTTTTTTTTTTTAACCCTAGTTCCTCATGTCTTGAGAGAAGTTTTTAACCCTTGGATAAACAATTTGTGCTTACTGAGTGTTTGTCCCATGATTGCGTTGCTCTACTTACCTCTTCCGATCTGTATCACAGGTGGGTGCTCCTGCGGTGATCTCCGTGCAGATCTTCACTCACTGGCTGGGTGGCCATCCAAGGGAGGAAGGACATCCTCTCTGGTGAGCAGCGTTCAGGTCATCTCTCATACCTCGAGCGCCACATTGGGCGCCCCTTGCCCTGGCCTGCGGGGTCTTCAACAAGGTCCCGAGGAGAAAATAACCTGAATGAGAGACAAACCAGACACAAAGAAGGAGACCAAGACAAGAATCTGAGCAAGGTCTTAAATTTTATTTTTGTAAGGCAGAATATATTGGAGCGGGCAGGAGGAAACAGCCCCAGGTGGCATAGTTTAAGGCTGCTAGGTTGCTAGGATACCTAACTGCCGATTGTTCTCTGGGGAAGGTTATGGGTGGGTGAATTCCCAAGAAGAAGCAGGGTGTTCTAGTCAAATGGGGCATGCTGTCCTAATAGGTTAACTATAAGCTTGGTCAGCTGCTTTGTGCTAAATGGGTGAGCCTTGGGGAAACAGAAACCTAAGGTGGCTCAAGATAGCTGTGGCAAGACCATTGCGTAATGGCCATAGCTCCCATAGGGAGCAGGCTTTAAATGACCAATTTTCTCTGAGTGCTTAGAGGTACTTTACCTAGGCCTGGCAAATGTCCCCACACGTGTAACGTGTGGAAATAAAGGAAATAAATTGCACCTTAGAGCAGAAGTGATTATTCCTTAAAATGAACTTAAAATATAAGGACAAAGGACTGTAGTGTAATTTAACAGTTTTAGCTCACATGACGCTTTACTTGTAAACAACTCCATCAGCACTTTGATGAAAACTCTAAATTAGAGATGAAAACTTAAATCAGAGGAAAATATGAGTCTTAAGTTTATAACAGTGAACATAACAACATTCTAAACTTCACAGGAGGTCACCTTCTCAGATAAGCCTGCTGGAGTCTGGATCTAGAGTCTAGTGTGGGGCTCTTGAGCCCCTACTCTATGGCCTGATTTGTACAAAAAGCATTAGGAAAATCACTTAGAAACTTTGCCTGTGCTAGGATTGAAGGCATGCTAGGATCCAACACACCTGGTTGTGGAACTTCCAGGAGTGGCCAGAGGGGCAGGACAGCAGTTCAAACCCAAGGAGGTATGTTTGCTTCCTAAGAGAAGGAAGGGGGTGGGGGAAACAGATAGGAAACACAATAAAACCCATTAGCTACCTCAGGACGGGTAACTCTCTCACCCTGGAGGCAAGAAACAGGGCTGGCCCAGGCCATTCTGGTATCAGTTATCCACCCACACCAGACCAAGATATGCACATGCCTTTGTCTCCCAAGTGCTAGAAGAGAGTGGAAAGATTTTTTTTTTAGAGTACCCAAGTTATATCACTAAAATATTTATATTTCTGAATAGGCATGTCAGAATAAGATTTTACTAAGTATGAGGGCTTAAGGCACTTACACCCTCCAAATAGATTCTTACCCATAGGCTGAACTGAGGTTCCATAGTTTAAAAAGACTCAAACACACCTTCAAAACATCAGGAACCTGGGGCAAGAGGGTTCCTCTATCATCTTAAAGTGATCACAACAATTTTATATAATGCCTTCATCCAACAGAGGCTAAAAGCATGGAGTGAAGTACAGTTTTTACGAATTTGATTCACCAAGTTCTCTGAGACCAACTCTTCCTCAATACACACAGCCTGCTTTCGAGATCAGCAAGGAGGGCACGGACCCACAGAGGTCCCTTTTCCTCTCATGAGGAAAAAGGGAGGGAAACAGGCTCAAAAATTCTTGCAGAAACATAACAGAGCCCAAAAGCTGTTCTGGACTGCTCTCCCTCACCCCTTGGAAGCAAGAGCCTATAATGCACCCCTGGAAGCAGCACCCCACTGATCCAGGTGCCAGACCCCAAAATGGGTCTCTAGCAGAGACTGAAATGTTGCCATGTGGGCACTCCAGAGAGCTCAGGAATTCCTCAAGCTCTAAAGACTTCCTCCCAAGCCAGACCAGGATTCCTGACTAACTGCTGATACAAATTTTACCAGCTAGTAAGAGGCAGATTATCTCTGGTCCTTTGAGATAGCAGCTGGGTGGAGGAAATTCACCAAAGCAGACCAGATGGGATGACCTTGAGCTCAGAAAGAACTGCCTACCTCAGCCTCCCAAGGACTGGGATTAAAGGTGTGTGCCACCACACCCGGTCCAAGAATTCATTCCCAGTCTGGAAGGCTACTTAATAGGTTAAATACATCCATCCAGATAATCTGGCCTGCAGAGGTCAAAAAAAAAGAACCTCAGATAATTCCAAAGCAAGCAACAAGTTACCTCACACAATCCCTTTTGAAATCAGACACAAACCAACTTTTAGGCCTTTAAATGCATTTTTAAATATCAATTTTTAAAGTTTGCATGTGTATATCTAGTCTGGCATGCCAAATTGAATGATTCTTTGTACTTTAAAGGATTGAAACTTGAAGTGGCCACTTTGACAGAACCAACATGAGACAATTATAATTACCAATTTACAAACACACATAAAAACTTAGATGCACCCTTAGACGGAAGAACACTTACCATAAACACAAGACATAGTCAGATGAAGAGAAGAAACTCTGTGCACATGGAGCCGATGCCCTGTCAATCCTGGAACCAAAAATCCAGACGCCTTGCCCAGATTCCAAATCACTGAGGTGAACCACATGTTAGCACTTTACTGGTGGAGAGTTAGGGCGTCCCCCATCTCCGTGCTCAAGGAGCAATACTGCATCCAGTTTCTCCTAACTGAGTACCCCAGACCAGAAACTTGAGTTTAAGCAAAAGCAAAATGAAAGTAAAAAGAAAAAAAAAGGAATTGAGCTCTTTCTTACCCAAAAGACATAGCTGGCTGAATGAGATGTCTCTAATCCCTCCACTGGGAGAATGAGATGTCTCTAATCCCTCCACTGGGAGAGAGCTTCCTGGGCCCCCCTCCAAGGGTATATTGGTGGGGGCAAATGAGTATCCCTAGCAGGGGCAGCCATAGGCAGTTTGGGGGGGTGGGGATGGGGGGAACCTTCCTCGTCCTGGTCATGGACACAGGGCAGGGCCAAATTCTCCTCAGTGTTCTTGTGGCAGGCTGAGTTATGCTCATGCAGAACATCTTCTGCTGAGGAGCCCTTAAAGCTTGCAATGATTGCGAATGGCCTCCTCTCAAATGAATCCAAGTCTTGAGATTTCATTTTTAAGACCATTTTTCAGGAGGAGAGACTTAAGGGTCTGTGGCTCCTGAATGTGGGGAGGAATATTATCTATGAGGGCAGGAAATGGTAAGGGAGGAGAGGGGTCCATGTGGGGGAGATGGGGGTCAGGTGCTCACCCTAGTGCACAGCTGAAAGAACAGTGAATACAAAAGGGGGTCTACTCACCAATCAAGGATGGGGGTTCCTCACCAGCACTGGGTGGGGGGGTGTCGAAAAACCATGTTGGGTGCCAGATGTAGACAATTCCCCAGGCCTGCTGGGGCATTTCAGGGTCTGACCGTGAACAAGGGGGTGAGAGGTGCAGAGTCAAGACACCGACCCTGGGAATTGGGTGAACGCAGACAGAGGGCGAGCTGTCGTGGATTTGTTTATTAGGGGCAGGGTAAGGGGTTATGTACTGTTCACATTCCCAGGCGAGACCATACAAGCAGCGTTGCAGACCTGGACCAAACACAAGGTGAGAAGAGGAGAGCGGGCATGCAAATAGTACATAACCCCTTACTCTGCCCCCAATAAACGAATCTGTGACATCTCGCCCTCTGTCTGCGTTCACCCAATTCCCAGGGTGTGTGTCTTGACTCTGCACCTCTCATCCCCTTGTTCATGGTCAGACCTTGAAATTCCCCAGCAGGCCTGGGGGATTGTCTACACAGGAAGAGATATTGAGAAGCTCCAAAAGGAAGTGGAAGTACTAAAGAAATCACAGGATGAAATAAAAAAGGAAATCGAACACTCATCCCAATCAAGAGGAAAGGAATGGAAAAAGCCTCAGAAGTAGAATGGAGGAAGCAGAAAAAAGAATATCAGATCTGGAAGACAACACAGAACAACTAAAAAGCTCAAGTAAAGATTATGAAAAATTTAAAAATACACAAAAGTGGAACAACCAGGAATTGTGGGACACTATGAAAAGATCAAACCTCTGCATCATAGGGATAAAGGAAAGAGAAGAATCCCAAGAGAATGGTATTATTCAACAGAATAATAGATGAAAATTTCCCCAAACTTAAAAAAGACAAATCCATACAAATACAAGAAGCACATGGAACTCCAAACAGACAAGATCAGAAAAGAAATTCCTCACACAATATCATAGTTAAATGCTAGATGCCCAAAACAAAGACAAAATTCTGAAAGCCACAAGAGAAAAAGAACAAGTTACAAGTAAGGGGAAACCCATGAGAATTACAACTGACTTCTCAGTGCAAACTATGAAAGCAAGAACGTGGGGCAAAGCATACCCAGTGTTAAAGGACTATAGATGCCAACCCAGGTTACTATAACCAGCAAAAATGTTGATTATAGTTGAAGGAGAGAGAAAAATCTTCCATGACATAAACAAGATGAAAGAATACATGTCCAGAAAACCAAACATTCAGAGAATACTTGAAGCACTTCAAAGGACAGAAGAAGAGAAATTAATAAAAGCATAACTGCAGAAGTAGAAACCTAGACCAAAAATGCAAATGGATAATAAGGTGAAAGGAAGCAACACACATCTTTCAATTATAACCTAAATATTAATGGACTAAACTTCCCAATCAAAAGACATAGACTGGGAGATTGGATTAGGAAACAGAACCCATCTATATGCTGTCTACAAGAAACCCATCTCACTCTCAAGGATAGGCACCAACTTAAGGTCAAGGGATGGAAAAAAAATTGCAAGCAAATAGTACCAAAAAGAAAGCAGGTGTTGCTATTTTAATATCAGACCAAATAGACTTCAAAGTAAAAGAAGGGGCTGGAGAGATGGCTCAGCAGTTAAGAGCACTGACTGCTCTAGCAGAGGACCCAGGTTCAGTTCCCAGCACCCACATGGCAGCTAAGAACCATCTGTAACTCCAGTTCCAGGAGAATACAACGCCTTCTTCTGACCTCCATGGCATTGCACAGCACAGGTGCACCAACCTACATGCAAACAATATACTCATACACATAAAATGAAATAAAATAAGAAATTAAAAAAACAAAGTAAAAGAAATCAAAAGAGACAAAAAGGGACATTACATCTTTATCAAATGAACAATTGACCATGAAGATTTCACAATCATGAATATATATGCACCAAACTCTGGTGCATCAAACTTTACAAAGACAATTCTCCAGGACTTCAAGGCACAGATTAACCCCAGCACACTCATAGTAGGGGACTTCAATACCACACTGAGCGCTTTGGACAGGTCAACTGGACAAAGAATAAACAGTCATCTGAACTGAATGATATGATACAGCAAATGGGCTTCACAGACATCTACCAAATATTCCACCCAAATACCAGAGAATATACTTTCTACTCAGCACCCTACAGAACATTCTCCAAAATCGACCACACAGTGGGACACAGAAAAAACCTCAACAAATACAAAAAGATTGAAATAATTTCATGCATTCTATCACAGTGCAATAAAGCTCAATATCAACACCAGGATAAGCCCTATTATCTATAAGAACACATGGAGACTAAACAACACATTCCTGAATAATGAATGGGTCAAGGAAGAAATAAAGAAAGAAATAAAAGCATTCCTGGGACTGAATGACAATGATAATCAACACAACAAAACCTATTGGATTCTTTAAAAGCAGTCCTAACAGGTAAGTTTAAAACCCCGGGGTGACTACACTAGAAAAACAGAGCACAAGTGAATGATCTAACACTGCAGGTAAAAACACTTGAGAGACAACAGCAAATGAATCCTAAACACAACACACAGGAAGAAATAACAAAAATCAGAGCAGAAATCAATGAAATAGAAACAAAGAAAACAATACAAAAAACCCCAATGAATCCAAATGTTGGTTCTTTGAGAGAATAAACGAGATAGACAAACCTCTAGCCCAGTTAACCAAAAGGAAGAAAGAGCAACTCCAAATCAATAGAATCCATGATGAAAGGGGAAATATCACAACTGACAATGAAAAGATCCAATCATACGGGAATACATCAAAAACCTATTCTCTACTAAGTTTGAAAACCTAGGAGAAATGGATGAATGTCTGAAATCCTAGGAATCACCAAAACTTAACTAAGAAGAGATTGACAGCTTAAACAGACCCATAATGTATGAAGAAATTGAAAATGTAATAAGGAACCTCCTAAGTAAAAAAAGCCCAGGCACAGATGGTTTCATGGCAGAATTCTATAAAATATTTAAAAAAGAATTTCAACCATTATTACTCAAATTGTTCAAAAGAATACAAGCAGAGGGAAATCTCCCAAATTCCTTCTATGAAGCCAGCATCACTCTAATACCAAAACCAGCCAAAGATACAACCAAAAAGAAGAACTATAGACTCATCGCATTAATGAACTCAGATGCAAAAATTCTCAACAAAACACTTGAAAACTGCATACAGACTCACAGCAAGAAGATCATCCATCATGACCAAGTTGGATTCATACCAGAGATGTAGGGATGGTTCAACATACGAAAATCAGTAAATATCATAAAACACATAAATGGACTGAAAGACAAAAACTACATGATTATCTCAATTGATGCAGAAAAAGCCTTTGACAAAATCCAGCATCCCTTCCTGCTTGAAGTCCTTGAGGGAACTGGATTGGAGGGCTCATTCCTCAATGTAATCAAAGCCATATACAGGAAACCCTCAACCAACATCATCCTAAATGGAGAAGACAGAAGCATTCCCCTTAAAGGTAGGAACTTGGCAAGGCTGCCCCCTTCGACACTCCTCTTCAATATAGTGCTTGAAACACTTGCTAGGGCAATAAGGCAAGAAAAGGAAATTAAAAGATCCACTAATGGGACTTTAGCCACTATCCAGTCAATAAAGAGGAAAGTCTGTTCATTCTTCAAAAAGGGAAGCCTAGTCTAGCAAGACCTGACTTTGTCCTCAGGTGGCTGGAACTGATGATTGAAAAGCCAAAAGGAACCAGGGGCTCCCCCCCCCACAAATTTGAGTGAGCCTTGAGGACCAGATCCTCAACTGACCTAGAGAAAACAAAAGCGTTGGTTATCTGGGCTAACTGTGTGGCCTTAATCATCCAAAAGGAAAGTATAACCATAAATAAATAAATAAATAAATAAATAAATAAATAAATAAATAAACAAATAAGGCCTTAGATATTGTACTTCAGGTATAAAACTTGAGATCTTAGTAAAAAGAGAAAAGAGCACAGTTGTTTTGCCTATATGGCAAGTACAGCTACCTTGTGGCGGCCACTGCTTTTGCCATCCTTCAAAGACGTGAGATGACACAGCTTTTCAACCTTCCAATATGGACTGAAGACTCATGTCTCTCCAAGAATCCTCCAAACCTTCAGTGCCAGATGGGACGGCTGAGACATCCAACTTGTTGACTGAGCTACTGCTGGGGTTTCTACTTCTTCAGAGTATAGACTGCCATTTTTGGACAACCCAGGCTGTATCATGGAGACCAGTGCAGGAAGATCAAGACAGGATGCAGTGCTTACTGGACCTCATTTGGTGACCATGGGAAGGAAAAACCCCAGTGTGGAGCACAAGGGCAGAACTGATGGTGGTTTGGGTTTGCCAAGGAGGACACCTTTCAGCCTAATTAAAAAAAATCATAAGCTGAAGATGTTAAAACCTATGATGTATGTGGCATGCATATGTGCATATTTTGGAGTGATGGATATTGGAAGGAATAACAACAACAACAGAAAAATCTGCATCAAAGAACTGACTGAAACGATGAAATTCTCCAAACAGTAAACTTCTGCATTGAGAATTTTGAGAGAGACTGAGAAAAAGATGAAAAACATGTTTGCAGAATGCATGAGCTCTGGTGGGGTGGGGGGCAGGGAAGGAGGCACAGGTCTAGATTTGATTTGTAATATATTTTGATTTGTATGAAATGCACAGAGCTTCAATAAAACAATGCCTTAAAAAATAAATTCTGCTCAGTGTGATGGTGCACACCTTTAATCTCAGGGAGGCAGAGGCAGGTGGATTTCTGTGAGATGGAGGCTAGCATGGTTGGACTGAAGAGTCGGTTCCAGACCAACTGGGGCCACAATGAGACTGTCCCAAAATGACTAAAAAAAAAAAAATCACCCAACTTATGGAAATATTGTGATAAGAATTTCCTGGGCTGCTTCATATCCTCAGGATAGCTATGAGAGGTTTTTAGAGGGCCAGTCCAAGATCCCTAGGGAAGACTTCTAGACATAAGTTAATATGGTAGCCTTAGGACTTGTTTAATACCACATAACTCTAGATTAGGAAACCAGCTTCTAAAACTGGTTGATTGGGCTTGCTGCACCTAAGTAGAAAGTCAGGCCAAACTGAATGAGAACATTCTTATTTTTGTGTGTACTGAAACTATGAAATTACTGTGCTCATAAAATATGTGTGGAAACTGTGGAAGCTTTGAAATGAGCAAAATAAGATTTCTTTCCTTCCTCCCTTTTGTGGTGTTACTATGCCAACATTATAGTTATACCTGAATAGACAGCCTGACTATTTCTTCAGAGTGGGCTTGAACCCATTCCTCCAGATGTCTCCTGGAACTCTGCTGCCAAGTCAGGCCTCACCCATACTTCTACTCAGCATCAATTTGGGGGAACTGCAAGCTTGGATCTATCCTTTTCTTATCAGATAATCCTGCCCTTTTAATTCTAGTCCTAAAACATCTCAAACACACAATGTCAAGCATGCTTCTCAGTCTTCATGGTTTTCAATAAAGCTGCCCCTCAGTGCTTTGATATGGAATTCTCAAACATACACACATTCATTCACTATCTTGGGTGGAGCCTCCAAAGTCAGGTGTGGAGGTTACAAGAGCACTTATCTCAGTGAGTTTGTTTGCCAGTAGCTTTTTAGTTGCAAGGTTAATTAAAAGTCATTAGTTCGGGGCTGGAGCGATGGCCTAGCGGTTAAGAGCGCCGACCACTCTTGCAGAGGACCCGGGTTCGATCCCCAGCACCCACATGGCGGCCGAGAGCCGTCTGAAACTCCAATTCCAGGAGAACTCCAGTTCCAGGGGAGTCCGACGCCCTCTTCTGACCTCCGCGGCATTGCACTTCACGAGTGCACAGACTTGCATGCAGACAATACATTCATACACATATGGAAATAAATAAAATTAAAAAAAAAGTCATTAGTTCAGACAGTGTGCATTTTATAATGCATACTTTCTCCCACTTATTTTTCTTTTCCTTCCCTTCCCCCTCTCCTTCTTCCCTTTCCTCCTCTTCTTCCACTACTGAGCTATCCCCTCAGCCCTCTTTCTGTATTTTGAGACAGGGTCTTATTAAGTTGCTTTGAACTTACTCTGTACTCCAGGCAGGCCTTGAATTTGTGATCCTTCTGCCTCAGTCTCTTGAATAGCTGGGATTACAGGTGAGCACTAACAGGTGCAGCTTTTATCCCTCTTTTTTTTCTTTTTCTTTTTCTTTTTCAGACAGTGTCTCATCATATAGCTTCAAGTTGGCCTCAAACTTGCTATGTATTCTAGACTGGCCTAGCACTTGGATCTGTCTCCCAGATTCTGAGATTATAGGTATGTGTTAGCATGTACAACTGCACTTACTTTTCAATTGACCATTATCTCTTGCACTTTCACAGGTTACCTTAATTTTTTTTTTAATTACAGGAATTGGAATAATGACTCCGTGTTTAAGAGCACTTCTCTTGCAGAAGAACCATGTTCAGTTCCCCGTAATCACACTGGGCAGCTAACTGGCTGTAATTACAGTGCCAGAGGATCTGCCGCCCTCTTTTGGCCTCTGTGGGCATTGCACTTATGAAATATGCATGGGAACAAGTGGCCAAGTGCACAAAATAAAAATAAATAAAATTGCCCGGCATAGTGGCACACACCTTAATTCTAGCACTTGAGAAGTAGAGGCAGGCGGATTTCTGTGAGTTCAAGGCCAGCCTGGTCTACAGAATGAGTTCCAGGACAGATGCAGCTACAGGGAGACCCTGTCTCAAAAAGACAAAAAAAATAATAAATAAAATTTAAAAGATTATTATGTTTATTTGCTAATTTGTGTATGTGTGTGCGTGTGTGTGTGTGAGAGAGAGAGGGAGAGAGAGAGAGAGAGAGAGAGAGAGAGAGAGAGAGAGAGAGAGAGAGAGAAGAGACCAGGCTGGCTTTGAACTCACAGATCCACTTGCCTCTGCTTCCCAAGATCTGGGATTAAAGCATGTGCCACCATAACCAGCTGTAACTGAACTATTTTATAACTCTGTAACGATAGGAAACCTAACAATCCCAAATGATCTTTCTCTACTAGAAGCCAGTTTTTCACCTATTGATACATTCATTCAGCATTTGTGATCACTTGTATATGTGCCCGTTGATTTTCTTCTCTCATGATTTTCTTTGTCTCAATGTGCTGGGACAATGAGAAAGTACTTCTTTTCCCTTGAGGAATGCTGGGAGAGTCTCATTTGGGAGCTGGGTGCCTGCCATGAGCATGGACTAGCAGGGGCTAAGCTCCAAAGGAATCCAGGACACAAATATTACAATACAATCTAATTTTATTAATTCCCATGCAGGTTAATCCTATAATTTTAATTCTGTCCTGTCCTAGCCTATCTCCCCAGGCTCTTCACCTACATGGCATTCTCAGCCTCTTGGAAACTACAGAGGGGGTGCACACTAGGGAGTTCCAAGAAGCTGGTTGATTGGCCAAAGCTGGTCTTTCTCAGAAGGGGGCTGTGGCAGCTCAGGCAGGCCAGTCCAGGCAGCAGCAGTGGCCAGCAGGGTCAGCATGCACTCAGGCAAACAGGCATCATGGGGCAGCATGTCTGGGCCTTCTCAGCTGAGAGGTTCACAGTGGCATCTCAGAGCAGGTCCCCCAGGGGGAGTGAGAGCACTCTCACACATTCTGCACTTCCAGCTTGAGTAGCTGGTAGCCAGGTAGGAGGTGTGATCTTGGTCCCAGATGTTAATCTCAGGCTTGTGCCTTGGGGGTCCCTATTCAGGTGATTATCTTCTATCTTAGTTCATGCCCAGGTGGCCAAGTTCTGGCTTCTGGACCTTCTCTGGCTGCCTAATCAGCTGTGTATGGTCAGCTTTGGGCTCTCCTGGGGCCCCTTCCCTTGTTAGGTTCAGGGCCCCTGCTGTGCTCTGGGCTGATTATCTGAACAGCCTTGGGTTAGTACAGTTTCTGACTAAGCTAAATGAACTTTCCTATTCTTTAAAGTTACAACATTTTATAATTTTTTTTTGTCTTTTTAAGACAGGGTCTCCCTCTAGCTCTGGCTGTCCTGGAACTCACTCTGTAGACCAGGCTGGCCTTGAACTCACAGAGATCTGCCTGCCTCTGCCTCCCAAGTGATAGGATTAAAGGCATGCACCACCACACTCGGCCTATGTTACAACATTTTAAATCCACACATTTACTAATGCTGTTTTGCTCCTTACGGTGCCCTATGCTGGTAGATGTTTGTCTCAAGGAATGACTTCAATGGGAGTTCTCTAGTAATGCTGACAGAGACTTGAAACGCCTTCTAGACTTGCAATGAGACTTGGGTCCAGGACAACTTTTGAGATATGAGATATAACCACAGTGGTGTTGACTTGGTGCCCCAGCCCAAGGGGTCATCAACGCAGGCCTGAGGAGGGGGCAAAAGAATGGGGGACAGAGGACACAAAGAATGAGAGCAAGACAATGTTCTGATCAAGCTCTGTAGTCTTTATTTTGCGCAGGGTTTAAAAAGGCAAGCAGGCAGGAAAATCCGTTGGCTGGAAGTGAGTCACCACAGTTCGGAGAGGGGGAAGGCTGTATCTGAAAGTACCAGATGTCCTTTCAATGACTGCAATGCTCGTCACACCCATAAATTCATGAGTTAAGCAAGCTAGTAATTTTCCATGAGGTGACTTGGCTCCTGGCATCTCCTCCCTTTTTTATAGTTTTAATGAGGCAATACCATGGCCGGAGGTGAAGACATGATTATTTTCCTCAAGAGGATGAGTGGGCACTAACCAGTGGGGGGAAGTAGTGACCTGATCCTCCCAAATAATTTACTATCAGTGTCTTTTTGGGGAGGAGAGGATAATCCCTCTTATCAATTCACGTGTGTTGCTTCTGCAATTTCTTGATCAAAGGGAAAGAAACAACACCAACCTCTGCACAATCAGGTTTGCTTCACAGGAGACTCAGAAATGGACAACTAGGTCCTCTCCTTGCAGTGCTTTGCCACACACCTCATGCAGGTGCCCTCACCATACTGTGAATGGGCAGGCGTGCAACCCTCTGAGTGGTCATGCGGTTCCCGAAAGGGCTATGTCATCATAAGGTTCTGCTAGGCCTCTGTCAGGCAAATCAAGCCTATGATAATGAACTTGTAGGGGTTTGGATGCCAAGGAGTCAATTTGCTGTTTAACAAATCTTATTAGTCTATTTAAAAAGAAGGGGCCCAGTGATGTAAGGAGCCGCAGGCTTTAGCTTGCCTACGCTGAACTTGCTTACAAGGAAGTTGACTCTGTGAATTGTCACCTCGAGCCTTTTTCCAAGAGCTGGGTGCGGACGTGCAGTAAAAGCCACCAACCTTTCTCAAGAGCTGGGTGCGAACATGCAATAAAAGTCACCAGATACTCCAGCCCGATGTCTCAACTCAGTGATCTTGCAAAAACAGACCCTCCTCTGACGCCAGACCCTGTTTCACCCACCCCCTCCCCATTTCTTGCCTTCTGCAAAATAAATACAACGGCTTGTGCTCAATAAAGTAGACTTTAACAACCTTCACAAAGTCTTGCTCTTTTCTCTCGCCTATTATATTTCAGGTTTTGGGGTCTCCCTCAGGTACATATCGTTACATGACCTGAAGGCAGGGTCATATTGGCGCCTGACGTAGGGGCTCGAGGTAAGAAGACCCCTCTACCAGACAAGGAACAAGGAGGTCCGGCCGGACGACATAATTAAGAGGGCGCTTCGCCATCAGCGGAACGCGGAAAACCTCGGGAAAAAGAGAGGGTGCTTCGCCATCAGCAGAGTGCAGAAAACCTCGGGAAAAAGAGAGGGCGCTTCGCCACCCACGGAGCGCAAATCCTCGGGAGAAAAAGGTAAGTAGTTCCTTGATCTATTAAAGATGGGCAATTCACTGTCTAAGGAAGAGAGACAGCCTTCAGGGAGAGAAGAGTCCGGGTTACAGACTCCCCTTCTTTAGCACCTGTCCTTAAAACTACAGAACAGTTCCTAAAGCCTAAAGTAATCCAAGGAAATAATGAGCCTTATGTTCAATTTGTGGGGCTCGGGGTATGAGAACTGACCTGAACGCTGCTCACAATGGAAAGGGCCCAGGTCACGTGGACAAAAAAAAAAAAAAGATTTGGTAAAGTTTTTTATATTCATTGGAGATCTCTGTCCATGGGTTATATTGGACGGCCCCTCCATTCATCCCAAAATATGGCACAAGGTGGGTAGGAAACTTAATGCCCACCTTAAGGAAAAAGGAAATCTCTCATTATATTAAGTCA
>VZQC01011509.1:267192-415874 GCA_009823505.1 Rhizomys pruinosus
CCCCAAAGACGGGCAACTTCCTCTCCCCTCTTACCAACCTAAGACAGGAGCCCTGAGGATGACAGGGTGTCCAAAGATGGGTAAGGAAGAGGGTCTTGTAGAGGTCGAACCTAAGACAGGGACGGTCACATAATCGGCTGCAGACGCCACTCTGCCTGATACTTATCCATACCTTCTTAATGTAAAGAAGGGGGATATGTAAGGAGCCGCAGGCTTTAGCTTGCTTACGCTGAGCTTGCTTACAAGGAAGTTGACTCTGTGAATTGTCACCTCGAGCCTTTTTCCAAGAGCTGGGTGCGGACGTGCAGTAAAAGCCACCAGCCTTTCTCAAGAGCTGGGTGCGAACATGCAGTAAAAGTCACCAGATACTCCAGCCCGATGTCTCAACTCAGTGATCTTGCAAAAACAGATCCTCCTCTGATGCCAGACTCTGTTTCACCCACCCCCTCCCCATTACTTGCCTTCTGCAAAATAAATACAATGGCTTGTGCTCAATAAAGTAGACTTTGACAACCTTCGCAAAGTCTTGCTCTTTTCTCTCGCCCATTATATTTCAGGTTTTGGGGTCTCCCTCGGGTACCTATCATTACATGACCTGAAGGCAGGGTCACAGTGACACCAATATGAGCAGTCCAAGCACAGGACCAAAGAAAGGGAGGAGATATGTCAGAATTCCATTCCAAGCAGACCGCATGGGGTTTTCGAAGAGTTCCCTTCTTCTTTCTAGTTCTTGTTGGTGTTCACGAATTCAACCTCGATCCACTCTAGATTTGTTGGCTTAAATTCAGCACTTTTCCTGTAAGACTAAACAAATGCCTCCCTTGTCTGCAGTTAATAAATCAAAACCATGCCTGTTTTGCAGAATTACTTCTGCCAAGGAGTCTAATTGATCTTGTAAATCACTGATAGACCGGTAAATCATGTTGACATCCTCTATTAGTTGTTGAGATAATTTACTATAGGTATTTAAAGCGACCCTGATCCCTGCAGAGCTAGTGGCCAGCGCCCCAGATATTCCCAAGAGTGGGATAAATTTGGGCTGCTATTTTGTGTCAGGGGATAATGGTGTCAAAGCTAGATAGAAGAATTGGTTGATCTCCCAGGAGAATATCTGTATCTGGCAGAAGCATTGCCGGAGTGCATATTCCAGACCAATTGACAGGAAGAAGGGAATAGGCTATGTTGTCTCCACATACAAAAACCTTGCCCTGTCCTAAGCAGAGAGGTGTGGAAATGTTGACATAGGAGCTGCAATTACTAAAGGAGACAGCACCAAGGTCGATATCAAAAGAGTTATTCTTGAAAGGGCTAATGAAGCATGTGGATGTGTTGAAACCAATGGGAAGCACCTTGAAAGGTACTGATAGACTGCAGTTGTTCTCAGAATAAGGAACATGGGAGTTATTGTGTAAGGGTATGACCAAGGGCCAGGAAGGTCCTAGGGGGAGACACAGCCAGCAGTTGCTAGCCATTGAGGGGTTAGTCAGGTTAAGAGCCGAATAAGTGGCTTTAAGAATCTCATCAGTCTTGGGATCAATATCTATACCTTGTGGTTTTGGTAGGGCAAGAGGCTGATAATGTACTCAGGGAAGGAAGTTATTGATACTCTCTTGGATATTCAGTTTTATTTTTTCCTCTCTTACTTGGTCCATGGGTCCCCTGTCCGTGGTTAAGGGTGGGGGAGATTGAGGCCAGCAGGCTGGTTGGCCTTGTGTGGCAAGGTATAAGGCTCCAGAAAGCCTGGACAGGGACCTTTTCTGGACCGAAGGTTTTATAAAAATCTTGTAAACAGTCACCTATTTGAATCCATCTTTTTTAATCAATGGTTCCTTCTTGAGGGAACCAAGGGCAAACATCAGAAATGAAATCAAATAATTTCTTAAGATCCTTTTTCTTAACCCTAATTCCTCACGTCCTGAGGGACTCCTTGAGACCCTTTAAAAACAAATCATTTTAGTCTAATGTCTGTCCCATTTTTGCGTCGCTATTCCCTACCTTTATGGATCAGTCTCACAGGCGGGTGACTCTGTGGCGATCTCCGTGCAGACCACTCTTCGAGAAGAAAAGCGCAGTGATCCAGATGCAATGAGGCCTCTTTCTGCGTAGTGACGTTCAATCAAATCCCCGTTCCTCAAAGGCCATGTTGGGTGCCAGTGTGTGCCAGTGTGCCCTGGCCCGCGGGGTCATCAACGCAGACCTGAGGAGGGGGCAAAAGAATGGGGGACAGAGGACACAAAGAACGAGAGCAAGACAATGTTCTGATCAAGCTCCATAGTATTTATTTTGCACAGGGTTTAAAAAGGCAAGTGGGCGGGAAAATCCATTGGCGGGCAGTGAGTCACCACAGTTTGGAGAGGGGGAAGGGTGTATCTGAAAATACCAGATGTCCTTTCAATGACTGCAATGCTCGTCACACCCAAAAATTCCTGAGATAAGCAAGCTAGTAATTTTCCATGAGGTGACTTGGCTCCTGGCAACTTGGTGCATTTGGGTGCCCTCTTAGGTCAGCAGTTCAGATTTTTTTTGTAGGGGGGCACGTATGAGCTGATTTAGTACCTGGCCAACATGGGCACATCATTCTAGACATAGCTACATACATATGTGTATCTTATGGATTAACTAGGATCCAGAGTGTGAGGTCTGAGCTTCCCAGAATTCTAAGGAACACACATTCCTTCAGAGGCTGTCAATCTTCTAACCTCTTCCCCTGTAGCTGAGGCCCACCCCATGGCTATAAATGGGTGTGCCCCAGTCGCCATCTGCCCCTGCCCCTACTCCTGCCCTGGCTCCTGCCCCTGCCTTTGCCCCCGCTGCTCCTGCTCCTGTCCCACCACGTGCCTGCAGGTGGCCCACTCTGGTAGTCCCACATGGAAGTAAATCATGTTCCTGGAGTGACTTAAGTCTCATGTGCCTTTTTTTTTTTTTTCTTTTTCTTTTTTTTTTTTTTAATTTATCTTTTTTTTTTTTTTTTTTTTTTTTTTTTTTATCATTTATATCCCTTCCCTTCCCCCCACCCCACCCCAACCCATCCCAGATAATGCATTCTGCCGTTAGTTTCTGCATCTTTCTCTGCTTTTTTGTTTTTTTTGTTTGTTATTCTTTTTTTAACAATAAATGATATTTGTTGAGTACAAGCGCCCTCATGTAAAACCAATTTGCCGCAGTTGTCCCAAACCCACAAGCTCATGGTCCCACCATCCAGCAGGGGGTGGCTTGTATGTTCAATCAAGTTGATCAAATGAGTGTCCAGTCTATATTGTTGTAGTTCACCATTAACCCAATCGCAGCCCTTACATTCTTACCATGCCCCCTCTTCCGCAAATTGTTCCTAGGTTTAGAAATAGGGCACAGGTGGCTAGAGAAGCAAAACACTCTACTTCTCTGGAGCTGATGTCTTGGTCTCTAGTCAGTTCTGGCTGTTTTTTTCATGGGCTGCCAGCTGTCCAGGCAAACCTTTCGATCCTACTAATGAAGCACCTGCATTTAGATATTTGGTATTTAAACAGTATAATCTATAGCCTTTAGATCCTATAATGAAGTCACACAATTAGATATATAGGTATTTAAACAGTAGTACTAATTGTTGATGGTACGTTACTTTGGTATAGCACAAATGCTTTGGATGGTATGTTAATTCCATGATTTAACATTTTCTTCTGTCAGTTGGCAGGTTGTCAGGGTCTTCGTGTGGTTTTATAAACATCTCCTAACCATAGAGGATGTATTACTTGTGCATCAGCTGTGGGTTATTCCTCTGAAGGAGCCCTGCTCCAAGGTTTTATGCACCCTTAAAATTGTCTTTAGGAACCATGGTAACCCATCCATAAGGCCTCCAATTCACTACGCTTAAGGTTCCCTCCCCGCTTCCTCATAACCTTGTGTGTCAACTGAGTCATGCCCACCTGTGTGTCGAGATAAGCTTTCCCTCCCTGCTTCCTCATACCTTGTGCTTAACTGAGTCATTGCCCACCTGTGTGTCGAGATAAGCTTTCCCTCCCTGCTTCCTCATTCCTTTGCTTAAACTGAGTCACGCCCCGCTGTGTGTCTCTGGCCTGCGTGCCGAGATGATTTTTTACTATTACACAAACCCTTCCTCAATTTCCCCATACCTTGGGGTCCCTGCTTATAAAAGTTCCCTCTCCAGTCCCGGAGGTCGATCTCCTCTGCCCCTGCTGCGTGGGTTATGAGTCGACCCCAGTGCACTGGTTTTTCCCGAATAAACCTCATGTAATTGCAGCGAGAATGGTCTTGACTGATTTTTTGGAGTCCTTCTATCCCGAGATTTGAGTGAGCGATCCCTCCACGTTTTCGGGGGTCTTTCACTCTCCAAGGAGAGAGCTAATAGCCAATTAGATTTGAGATATACAGACATATGGCTGCCACTGCTGCATCTGGGGGTTCGCACCTTTATAACCTAATACAATGGTGCTGTGATTCTGTCCAGGGGCTAAGATTATTTTCTCCCTCTGAAAAGAACCACCTTTCTTTTGGAATCCCTGGGATTTGCCAGCAGCATATTTCTCTGGACAACCAGCTTCCACATTTCACAATGAAGTACCTCTCTCTGCTCTCCTGAACTCTCTGTCCCTCCTTCCGTTCCTCCCTCTTCCCTCCCTCACTCTCTCCCCACTTTGGCCTCTTAGTCTTTCTCTCCATGGCTCTGACTGCCCCAAAATTTCCTCTCTGAATTCCAACCTACTGTTTTCCACCTCTGTCTTCCCTCTGATTCTCTTCCTTCACTTTTTTTTTTTTTTTTGCTTCTTGTTAAAGGGCACAGTCGCTCTGTTTTGGACTCCAGAGTACCAGCGTACCAGGGGTCCCCATAACCCAAATCCCATCCGGACTGCTGTCTTCAGGACGCTGGAGACAGAATCCAGACTCGTTTTCTTGGTGCCCCCTGTGAATTTTGGGACACTGATTTTCACAGGCCCGTGGACCCTGTTTCAGAGTCCCTCACATTGGTCGAGTGGGCGTGTGGACTCTGACTGGCACCCCTGACACTAGAGCAGCAGCGCCTTAGCCCTCAGATGGTGCTTTTGAGGCTAAAAACTTTACTTCCTTCCTACAGATCTTTTCTCTCTCTCTCCTCCTCTCCTTTCCTCCCCCACCCCATGTGCTCTAATCTGTCTCTCTCCTCTCTCCTGGCCTCCCTGCACCCTTGGCAGATTTCTGCAGTAACAGACTGCACCCTCAATCCTGCCTTTTTTTTTCTTTTTTCTTTCATTTACTGTGCGCCCCCCCCCCAATGAGGCTTTTCCCACCTTGCGGCTTGCCCTTCTCCTGCATTTCCATGCATCGCCATGCCCTGCCACCACTACCTCTCTGCGCATTCAAACTGGAAGGGGAGCGGCAGATCACGCCTGGGCATGCCCCGTTTCCATGGCAGAGGTGCTAATCCATGCCCACTCCTCAGCCACCATCTTGAGGCTGACCTGTTTCCATGGCGGTGCTGAGCCACACCCACTCCATCTAGACCGCATGGCAGGAAGCTTGTATTTACATCAGAACTTATAACAACTAATGCCATGTTCTAAATCTTTTACGATTTATTTAATGGCATCTTGTGATCCTTTCACAATTTTGATTTTTGGGTTTTATATTGGATTATTATAAAAAGGCAATTGAAATTCCATTAATACATTTTTATATCAGAGTAACCAACGTTTGTTTTTACCATTTTTTATCCGTTTCAAAATACAATCAATTTTTCATTTTTACTTTTGTATGCATAGCTAATTTTTTACAGGCTTTTGTTTGAGATTTTTTACGTCATCTGGCTTTTTAACAAATGCTGGTATTTTTGTGTTTTTTTGTGTTTTTGTTTTTGTTTTTTTTTTGTCTTTTTTGAGACAGGGTCTCCCTGTAGCCCCAGCTGTCCTGGAACTCACTCTGTAGACCAGGCTGGGCTTGAACTCACAAAGATCCGCCTGCCTCTGCCTCCTGAATTCTAGGATTAAAGGTGTGCACCACCACTCCTAGCTTGTTTATGTTTTTTATATATTTTGTTTATAAGACTTTTACCTAATTTTAAGGGATTATTTCAGATTTTGGCATTTTCCATTTCACTGTTTTCTCTTTATAAACCCATTTTATTCAGAAATCCATTTTTGTCTCTGCTTCTGGATACAAGCCTCTGTATCTGAGATTAAGAAGGTGTGCCCACCACACCCCATTCCACCTGGCATCTAACTTTTGTCTCAGGCAGTAAACTTTCACCTGGCTGCCTCCCCTTGAGGGACTTTTTGATTTTTTTCTCCACTAACAATAAATTTATTCTCAGTAAATTAGCAGGCAATATACGCAAGCCACCAGATCTGCCTACCTGCCTGCCCTGTCCACCAGCCTCTGCAGGTGTGCACGAACAGCCTGTGCTGCAAAGCATGATATGGGCATACGGCTATTTTCACCCAAGTAGATGTCTTAAACTCTAAATAATTCTGTGTAAATGTGGCAATTGCAATTAACAGTTCCACGGCCCTGCACAACAATGGACAACTTTTGATTTACGAGTGCAGCAGATCAGGGAACTGAGAATTTTCTGTGCCTTACCATCAAGTTATTCTGGGTACCAACACTTACCTACAACATTCTAGAAATAAAAGGGACTTTCCCATTGTTCAGAGTTAATGGATACATTTAAGTCATGTGTCTGTCCAACCTGTCTGTGTGTTATAACCTTTCTTCAATGTGTCTTTGTAACTGTCAAGTGTCCATTTCTCCTGTGTGTTTTCTGTCAAAACAAAGTGGCCACTTCAAGCTTCTTTCATTCTCTGTTGTGCACAAAAACAAAAAATTAAATTAAGTTTACTTTTGGCATGCCTCTTAAATTTTTTCAAAGGCCTGATTTGAATCCAAGTTCCTAGGTTTCTTATCTGTCCAAATTATTTTCTCCACAGGTATTATAACTAAAAAATTTCCCTTTCCAGTTTTTTTTTCTTGTTTCCAGACCTCTGAATACCTGATTTTTGACCCATATGGGTTCACTAACAGATTTTTTTTCTTTTCTCCTACTTAACCAGGCTTCTGACTGCTGTGCCATCATCCTTCTGACCAGAAACCATTAAAAAAAAAATCCTGGGCTGCAGAGATGGCCTAGCGATTAAGAGCACCAACTGCTCTTGCAGAGGAACCTGGGTTCAATCCCCAGCACCCACATGGCAGCTGAGAACTGTCTTTAACTCCAGTTCCAGGGGAATCTGACACCCTCTTCTGACTTCTGCAGCATTGCACGACTCAGGTGCACAAACCTACAAGCAGACAGTACATTCATACAAATACAAAAATAAATTAAAAATTAAAAATATCCCTGGATTCATTCATACTCTGGCACTTGGACAGTGGCACATGGCTTCCCCTGCAATCTCTTTCCTTCAATGAAACAGCCTAAATACCTTTGGTATTGTCAGTTATTTAATTATTGTACATATAATTCTGTTTTCCATCACTTGTTAAAGTATTTCAATAAGTTTATAGTTTTAGAACTGAAGGTGCAAGACATCAATGCCAGCATGATAAGGGAATTATTAGTTATCTCAGCCTTGGCAGTGCAACTAATTAGACCTCCATGTTTTAAATACTATTTCTAAAGGTGTTTTTTTTTTTCTAATGCACGTGACTGTTCAGTACAAACACTAGGATACAAATCTCTTGAAGGAATGTGTGGATAAATGTGTGTATGTGTATGATATTGTTAAACAGCATATTAAGATCTCTCTGTGTATGAAAGCAATGCATGTGCCTCTGCTCAGTACAAACTTTATAAACTGTCATTGCTAAATTTATTTATTAGAACCTTATTTATGAGTGTATTCATGAAGTACTGTTCACTTTTAAGAATTCTATAATGTAATTATGGGATATACAAGAAATTGTGGGGGCTGGAGAGATGGTTCAGTGATACAAGCACTGACTTTGCTTGTAGAGGACCTGGGTTTGATTCCCAGCACCCACATGGTGGCTGAGAACCGTCTTTAACTCCAGTTCCAGGGGAATATGACACCCTCTTCTGACCTCCACAGCATTGCATGACACAGATACACCATACATTCATATACATAAAAAATATTAATAAATAAAAAAAGTTAAAAAAAAATAGGATAGCCTTAAAAAAAAAAAGAAATTGTGTTCCACCTAGCAGGTACTATATACTTTGTTATACCCTCAAGCAAAACAGACATATATAAATATTGAGTTACCTATACATACTAAAACTGTTTTATATATCTGTTATACTTTGCACATGTTACTTTTAGTATTTTTTTTTTAAATATTTGTGTGTGTGGTTTGTTGTTTTATTTTTCTTTTTGGTTTTACACTTTTTTTGGTATTTTTGAGACAGGGTCTCCCTTTTAGTACCAGATGTCCTGGAGCTCGCTCTGTAGACCAGGCCGGCCTTGAACCCACAGAGATCCACCTATCTCTGCCTCCCGAGTGCTGGGGTTAAGGGCGTGCGCCACCATGCCTGGCTACTTTTAGTATTTTTAAGAGAAATTATGTTTTACTTCCAGTGACCACATGGACAGTCTGAATGTAACCAATTTGGGTGAGCCCTAAGTATTTCCTGTCTGCTGTTGGTATGTAACAATGCTCCCTCACTTCTTTTTCCTTCTCAAAGCTATAATTCAAAATCTGAGGACAAGTGACAAGGCTTCATTTGAGATAGTCCTAGAAGGTATTTGTTTTAACCTCTTTATTATCTTGGGATTGTTTCATGGGTTATGTTAGAACTTTTTAGTCTTTCATGGTTTAAATCCATGGTACTTTGAGTACATAAATGATCTTTATAGACCTAAAAGAACAAATGGTAGGCTGTACTGCATAGGTTTAATGTCAACTTGATACACCTGAGCTGAGAAACTTCAATAACTGCCTTCATTGGACTGGCCTGTGCCTGTTGTGGGCAATGCCATCCTTGCCCAGATATTTCTTTTTGTTTTTTTTTTTAATTTTTTTTAAGGGATTCTACAATATAATGACACAGTTGTTTGCAGATAACATTGATGTTGCTCAGTATGTCATACAATTAGTTAATTGGTGCATTTTGCAAGTATCTATGTCCAAATTTTGAACAACCCAAGGTTCCCATGTCCAGTTGGAGAAGCTTGTATGCACAGGCATGTTGATCAGTTAGGAGTCCAGACTATATTCCTGTAGTCTCACAATTCACCCCTATCTCTCTGCAGCCCTTACAATCTACCACACCTCCTCTTCCGCAGTTTGTTCCCTGGGCTTTGGGAAAGGAGCACAAGTGGGTGAGAAGAAAAGAGTCTAATTTCTTTGGAGTTGTCATTTTGGGCTCCAGTCTGTTCAGGTTGTTTCCATTCATGGGTTGACAGCTTTTCCAGTGATACCCTTTTTAGTCATACTAACAAAGCACAAGCTATTGGATGTACAGGCATTTAAGCAGTACCAATTATTATGTCAAGCTAAACTGTGAGCATAGACACAGATGCTTAGATGGTTTGCTAATCCACAAACTGTGGTTTCTCTATAAAGGGTGACAAGTTCTTATTGTGGCTTATAACCTCTCCTAACCACTAGAGGACATAAGCTTGTGGCATCCGCTGTGAGTTATTCCTCCAAGGAGAGAGCTAGTAGCCAAATAGATTTGGGATATATATAAACACTTGGCTGCCACTGTTGCACAGTATCTCCAGGCTGTTGAGGTGTAGCTGATATTGACGGAGGAGTCTTGCTTGTCTCAGGGAGACCAATATTTTGCTGTATTGCTTTAGTGGCCTTTGGCAATGCTCTCTGGCATTTCAGAGGCCAGTTGTATGCTAGCAAGTGACGTCTCATAACATTTTTCATGCTCACACCAGGTCTTTGACAACAGGGACTTACTGCCTTTCTCCTAGCATATATCCCACTTATAGGCAAAAGGCCTTTATAATTTTGGGGGGGGGTAGGTTTGAATCCCCTAGCCAACATCTCCTAGGCAGAATAATTCATTGCCAATGTCAGAGCTTTCCTGTAGTAATATATTTTGCTTAATTACACAACTTATAAACACTTTACTATTGAATTTGGCTCTAGATAGAGAAATATCCTTTCACAGTTCCTATGCCTATCAGTCAATTAATAAAGGGTAGTTATGCCTGTTTTATAGGAAATTACCACTGTAACAATTGGCTCTAGTTTACAGTTAGGGAGTGGTTTCATTACCATCATGTTTTTCTTTTTCCTATAAAGGGGAGAGGTAGGAAGGTTTCTCAGTATCTGGAAGGTAAACTTCATTAGGGCCCATTATAAACAGTTAACCCCAATAGTATTCAGAGAGATGCTCAGTGTCTGTGACTCAGGCAGTCTGAGGTTCCTCTTTCTTTAATGTTCAGATGGGTCAACCTCTCTGCTGGCATTTCCCAGTCCATCCTGCATAGCCATAAGTTGTATGTTTTCAGGCATTTAGATTAGTGATTTTTACCTGTGGGAACATAAAATTCTCCTCCCATTGTTAGTTTCAAGATCAGAAAAATTGAAAATTTATCAATAGGATTGGAACACAGAGTTTTCCATTTGTATCCCGGAAAGGATAGTACCCTACCTTCCACCTCCCTCTTTTTTTTTTAGGTTTTTATGTTTTGACCTGTAGATGCCTAAGTTGTATTACACATACCCATAAACAGGAGCCAAGGCATAAGCTTTCATTAAATTTACCCAAACTGGCTCAGATATTTCTATATTGTGTACAATAGGCTGAACATGAGCCAGCAACACAAGCCAGTAAGCAACATCCTTTCCTAGCCTGTGCTGCAGCTACTACCACCAGGCTCCTACCATGAGCTTTTATTATTAGAATGTTTTTCCACAGCAATTAAGAATTTATTAAGAGTGCTTAAGTCAATATTCAAGCTTTACTTAGGAGTTATATGGTAATTAAAGTACCAAATTCATTCAAATAATCCTCTTGAAGGTTTAGCAACCACACTTAAAGCTCCAATATGATTTGGCAAGAGGGATTTGAAGGTACAATATTTTGGCCCCTACCCTCTAAGGTTGACTTAAGTCCTAGGGTTCTGCATTGGCACCTTTGTACGTGTCCTATGGCAGTGAGTCACCAGTCATCCCAGGCCAGGGAGGTCTTGGAGATTCACTTAAAAGGATTTCATCCAGCCAGTGTCCAGTCAAGGGAAGAAAGTCCATGTAGAGGAGAAACTCCTCATGCTTCAAAAGGAAGCTCTGGTCAAGCAAGGCCTGACTTTGTCCTCACATAGATGGAACTGTTGAAGAGAGCCAGGCTCAAGGCCTGAGTGACCCCCTAAGGACCAGAACCTAAACTGACCTTAACACCAAAACTAATTTATCTGAGCTAACTGTGTGGTTTTAAACACCCCAACAAGAAACTATAATCCAAAGAGAAAAATGAAATAATTTATTACCAGAGAGCTAGGTGAGAGAACTACTGTGCCAAATTAGGAACCTACTGTGTCATGCTAGAAAATATCTCAGAGATAGGTGACAGATTTACTGTGCCATTCCAGAAAATACCACCTTTTATATTCTCATGGTTATGGCTCTCATTCTGGAGTCCTGTGTACTAAAGCTGGCCCTCATTCTAGAGCTGTGTACTAAAACTTTTTTCCAATTCCTCAAACCAGGCTACAGGTCCTTTCTCCCTCTGCAGATCCTAGACAGGGACCCTCCAATTGCTAATGCATTCAGTAGCCCCCTGTTGGTACTGTGAAGTCCCTGCACTGGTATATTCATTTAAGACTCAACCAGCTTGTCTTTTGAGTTTCAGAGAAACTGTACACTAAGTACTGGCCACTATCGATCTGTACCAAAACCACCAGGCAGAGCACCCAGAGCAGCCAAAAAGGGAAACCAGATTGTAACCCTTCAGCCTGACAGCTGTTCCCCCAAGACTTCATCCCCATCAGCTCTGAAGCAGATACAGAAGAGAGAACAGCGTCCCATTTCCTTATCATAAGCAAAAGGCTGGAATGTTAGGTCTGAGCTTCTCAGAATCTCAAGGGACACGCAGATGCCCACTTCCTCCAGAGGCTGTCAATCTTCTGACCTCTTCCCCTGTACCTGAGGTCCCACCCCATGGGTATAAATGGGTGGGCCCCAGTCGCCATCTTGCCCCTGCCCCTACCCCTGCTCCTGTCGCCATCTTGCCCCTGCCCCTGCCCCTGGCTCCTGTTCCCCCACGTGTCTGCAGGTGGCCTGCTCTGGCAGTCCCACTGGAGTGACTTAAGTCTCATGTACCTTTTTATCTGGGGGTTTGCGCCTTTATAACCTGATACAGAGAATATGGATAAGATACAAAAATATATATGCAGATAAAATATGGCTTACTTTTTTTTTGTTTTTGTTGTTTGATTAAAGAGGGAGAAGACACTAGCTCATTCTAAATGGAAGTATTTGCACCTTGCAGAAGACATTACCCAAATAAAAAGAATATGAATCTTTGGAGAGATAGGGGATGGGAGTGTTGCCAAATGGGCTCAAGTTGACTGCCAGTGAAGGAAAATTCCTGAGCCAGCTGAGTGGGCTGGGTGCAGCCCAGATCACCCTGCAACAGCAGCAGTGGCTCAGACGCAGCATGAGGGCATGCACACAGGGAACCAGAGTCTGTTCTGAGGCTAAGTGGTATTGATTTCACTTTGTGTTCCAGGATGAGAATATGATTTAACTGGAAAATCAGAATATTAGATTTCCTAGGTAATTGGTTTAGCAACAGGCTTAGCATCTTATTTGGACTGATTAGAATCATGCTCAGTACTTTCCTTCATGTATAAAAAAGAAAAACTTTCCTATGTATTGGACAAGAAGCAATAAAAACATTAAGTTATATGTGCTTTACCTTTCTACCATATGAAATAGAACTTTGTGAGGAAAGCCAACAGAGAGGAAAGAGGAAGCTGAAAGATGGAGGGAGAATAGGCCATAGTGACAGGAATCCAGCCGAGACTCATTTATACCAGCCAAGAAAGACTGGCTCCACGTTCACCCTCCATTACCCTCAAGCAAGCTTTCTATTGTTACAACAGAAGAAGCAGGCAGAGTCCTTTACAATTGAATAAGGCCTTGGGCAATGTCTCTCTGTACTGATGCACAGTTAGAGGACCTAAACTCCTTTGTGAATGACAAAAGAGCCTGAGGTCTGCTGAGTTGCAAAGTCTGTTCCTGTCCACCTGCAACCTCCACTTCCTTGGAGTTGTGGATTCGACTACTTGATTGTCACTTAGATTTTGTTTCTCCTTTCTTTGTTGCAAGCTTTTTGAGATTATTTTGCTTTGAGATGGGGGTCTCTTGCAGCCCAGGGTGATCTTGAACTTGGTATTGTAGGGAAGAATGACCTTGAACTTCGAATCCTCCTGCTTCCAGCTCCCTTCATTCTAAGGGTGTGTGCCACCTACTTGGCTTACCTTTTCACTGAATATAGAATTCTGAGTTGACAGATTATTTTTCTCCCAAGCACTGTAGAGATATTTATATTTATATTTTTTAAAGCACTTTCTTACATTTTTATTTTAACTATTTATTTATTTTTATTTTTTGTCTTTTTGAAACAGGGTCTCCCTGGCCAGGAGCATACTCTGTAGACCAGTCTAGTCTTGAACTCAGAGATCCGCCTGCCTCTGCCTCCTGGGCATTAGGATTAAAGGCGTGTACCACGAGGCTGGCTTAAAGATGGTTCTTAACCGCCACATGGTTGCTGGGGATCGAACCCGGGTTCTCTCCAAGACAGCCGGCACTCTTAACCACTGAGCCATCTCTCCAGCCCCCATATCTTTTTATTTTATTATTTTTTAATTTCTTTTTAGTTTTATTTATTTTTTATGTGTATGAGTGTACTGTGGGCATGTAGGTCTGTGCACCCGTGTCGTGCAATGCTGCGGAGGTCAGAAGAGGGTGTCAGATTCCCCTAGAAGTGGAGTTAAAGTCAGTTCTCAGCCACCATTTGGGTGCTGGGGATCAAACCCAGGTCCTCTGCAAGAGCAGTCGGCGATCTTAACCGCTAGGCCATCTCTCCAGCCCCCTTTTTATTTTTTTAAAAAAACTTTATTTATTTATTTAGTTAGTTAGTTTTTTAAAACTTTATTTATTTATTTATTTATTTATTTATTTATTTATTTATTTATTTATTTTATGGACTTCAGTGAGTTTATGTGAACCACATACCTGCAATACCCATAGAGAACAGAAGGATTCCCCTGGACTAGAGTTATGGACAGTTGTCAGCCACCATGCAGGCGTTGGAAGCTGAACCCAGGTCCTCTACAAGAACAGCTAGTGCTCTTAACCACTGAGCCATCTGTCCAGCCCTGGAATGTTTGTTTTTAAGGTGGGAAATAAGGTGGTGCTGTAAACTCTCTCCTTGGTCCTTGGCTGAGATAACTCTGATTGGCCTTCATGTGCAAGGCAGCAACTTTGGCAGAGTTTATAAACACAGTTCAGGCCTCTCCTTTCCTGGCTCTCTTCTCTCTGATTCCTCTTGATACTTTCCAGGATCTGGGATTGTTCTGAATTCCATCCTCTAATTGTTCAGGCAGAAAAACTGTTTTCTAGAGTCCAGCCATATGATATATACTCACTGTAGTCTGTCCTCAGGCCCAAACCAGGAGTAGTGAGAAGTTCACCCTCTTCTAGTCCTTCTACGTTTAGATGCTTCTAGAATCCGTGTGTTATGTGAACAGGTTATGGATTTGCTTGTTACCTTTTTTTTTTTGACCCTGTAGCCCCAGCTGTCCTGGAACTTGCTATGTAGAGCAGGCTGGCCTTGAACTCACAGAGATCCACTTGACTCTGTCTCCCGAGTGCTGGGACTAAAGGCATGTGCCACCACACCCGGCTTAGATATGGCTTCTTATATGGGAAAGGTTTAGGCCTGTAAGAACTTACTTAGCCATCAAAGGCATTTATTTCCTCAGGGTACCTTAGCTGGATTGAATCCATTCCCCACTGGAACCTTATTATCCTATTGGCTTTTCTTAATCTCTGTCTCACTTCTTCACCTGTGCTTTTTAAAGGTGTATGTATGTATGTATGTATGTATGTATGTATGTATGTATGTGTCAGGTTGTGAGATCCAGAAGCCCATTGGAATGCAGAGACACCTAAGACCAGAGATCCAAGAACCTGCTCTACTAGGCTAGCCTTTGGCTATGTTAAAGCAGGCCACCACCGATGACTCAGGTATCTTCAGCCTCGCCCTTCGGAAGCAAGATTCCGAAGAATCCGAGGAATCCGACCCACCCCACTCTCACTGAATCCCACTCCCACCTTATCCCTTAAATTCCCAAGCCAGACGCCATTCCGTGCTTGGCTCTCTCTCTCTCCCCTGACCTTAGCCCGGCTACCCTGAATTAAACTCTGCTCCGAAGAACTTAGACTTTGTGGCCTTTCATTCCAGGGGGAGTGTGCCATAACCTTACAGTATGTATGTATGTATTTTTGATGCAGGGTCTCCCTTTAGTCCCAGCTGGCCTGGAGCTTGCTCTGTAGACCAGGCAGGAAGGTTTATTTAAAAAAAGAATTGCATGTGCCGGGCGTGGTGGCACACAACTTTAATCCTAGCACTTGGGAGGCAGAGGCAGGTGGATCTCTGTGAATTCAAGGCCATCCTGGTCTACAGAGTGAGTTCCAGGACAGTTGGGGCTACAGGGAGACCCTGTCTCGAAAAGACCAAAAAAAAAAAAAAAAATATTGCTGAGGCTGGAGAGTTGGCTCAGTGGTTAAGAGCACTGACTGCTGTTGCAGAGGACCTGGTTGTTCGATTCCCAGCACCCACATGGCGGCTATGAACCATCTTTAACTCCAGTTCCAGGGGAATCCAATGCCCTCTTCTGACCTCCGTGGCATTGCACAACACGGGTGCACCAACCTATATGCAGACAGTACACTCATACACATAAAAAATAATAAATAATTAATTAAAAAAAGAATTTCTGTTTTTGTTTTGAGTGTTCTGCCTGTATGTATGTAGGTATAAAATGTTTGTGCAATGGCTGAGGAGGCCATAAGAGGGCGTTGGATCCCCTTGAACTGGAGTTATAGTCAGTTATAAGCAGCCATGTGAGTGTTGGGAACCAAGCCAGGTTCTCTGCAAGAATATAAAGTGCTCTTTACCACTGAGCCACCTCTCCACACCCTTATTTATTTATTTTTTAAAAATTTTTTAAATTTATTTCCGTATGTGTATGAATGTATTGTCTGCATGCAAGTCTGTGCACCCGTGATGTGCAATGCCGCGGAGGTCAGAAGAGGGTGTCGGACTCTCCCAGAACTGGAGTTCTCCTGGAATTGGAGTTTCAGACAGCTCAGCTGCCATGTGGGTGCTGGGGATCGAACCCTAGTCCTCTGCAAGAGCGGTCTGCACTCTTAACCGCTAGGCCATAGTTTTATCTTATTTATTTGTTGATTGATCAATTGAGGCAGTGTCTCATTATGCAGCTCTGACTGGTCTGCACTCTCTGTATAGACCTTAATGTGTCTGTATGTGTACTTCTGTATCAGTATGTGCATATGCTGAGTACAGGTGCCTATAGGCACCAGAAAGGGCTTCAGAACTCCTGTAGATTCAGTTATGAGTGATTGTAAACCATTCATTGTGGGTGCAGGGAACTGAATTCAGCTCTTCTGAAAGAGCAGTGACCACTCTTAACTGCTGAGCCATCTCTCAGGGCCTATCACACAGGATTTCTAAACTACTTATATGCAAAATTTTATCTCCTACTCTCCTTCCTCCTCCCCTTTTCCTCCCTAGTGATAAGGATTGAACCCAGGACCTTGCACAGTCTAGGCAAGTGCTCTGCTACTGAGCTAAATTCCTGCCCTCAAAATGTTTTTTCTTAATGGAGAGGCCACAGGAACTAGGGGCTTCCAGGAATCCTGGGTGCCGCTAACAGCTTCTGTTTGGAAGTGATAGATATATAGTGGATATTCTATTATTCAAAGCAAGTCATATATCTAACACCCAAGTCAGTGAGGAATCTAGAACTATATTCACCAAAAAGGAGGAATGAGTAAATGAAAACAAAAAAATTTTCACAGTTATAATTTTTGTTCCTATGATATAACAGTTGTTACTTGTGTGTGTGTGTGTGTGTGTGTGTGTGTGTGTGTGTGTGTATGTGTGTGTGTTTGAGACAGGGTCTCGCTGTAGCACCAGCTGGAGCTCACTTTGTAGACCAGGCTGGCCTTGAACTCACAGAGATCTGGCTGCCTCTGCTTCCTGGGTGCTGGGATTAAAGGCATGTGCCACCACCCAGCAGTTGTTACCTTTTAATAACTAGAAGAGATATACCACAAGAAAGACATAGCTACTTGATCCATATTTTTCTTTTCTTCTAGAATTTAGAGGTGGAACCTAGGGTCTTGGGCAGGCTAGGCAAGTACTCTACTTCTGATCTACATATCCCAAGCCCTAAGACTTGAAATATCAAAAGCAGCCAAGTGTGGTGGCGCATGCCTTTAATAGCACTCAAGAGGCAGAGGCAGGCAGATCTCTGTGAGTTCAAGGCCAGACTGGTCTACTGAGTGAGCTTCAGGCCAGCTGGGACTTAAAGGGAGACCCTGTTTTGAAAATACAAAAAAAAAAAAAAAAAAAAAAAAAGAAATAGAGAAAAAGTATTTTATTAAGTGCTAGGGTTTTTAGAGAAGGTGAACTATAAGTCCTGGGAGAGTTTTTATGAATGAGAGATGCCTGTAGAGAGATAAC
This sequence comes from Rhizomys pruinosus, assembly GCA_009823505.1. Lineage (NCBI taxonomy): Eukaryota > Metazoa > Chordata > Mammalia > Rodentia > Spalacidae > Rhizomys > Rhizomys pruinosus. Next base: position 284,861 of record VZQC01011509.1, read on the forward strand.
GAGAATTAGGGTTAATGCCCCTTTAAGCAGTGATGAGTACAGGGTGGGACTATTTTGGTCCTGTTACTGGGGTGTTTTGAGCCGAGGAGCACTGGAGGCAGGCTGGACAGCCTGAGTCAAGTAGTATACAAAAAGGAGACCTTAAGATATTTTGAAGCTAGGCATGGTAGTTTATATTTACAAGCCCAGCACTAGGAGGTGCTCAAGGTTGAGGCCAGCCTTTGCTACACAAAGGGACCTGCCTCAAAATTAAGCAAACAAACAACAAAATAAACAACAAACAAACAAACAAACAGTAAAGAAATCCTGAGCAAGACTCAGAATTGAAAAGCTGTGTTTTGGAAAGATTGTCTCTGCAGTCCCACAGGAGGGCAGCCAGGCTGCAGGGCGAAGGTCTCCAGCTCCACACACAGCACCCATTCTTCCCACTTCCAGGCCGTCCACTGGTTCTGTGAGAGAAGCGTATGACAAAAATGTGGCAAGCATGAGAAATATCCCCTCCGTGCGTGCTTGACTCCCACAAGTGGGACAAGAAAAATTGTCTTGTTTTTTCTGAATCTCCTGTCTGATCAAATAAAGAGAATGTCTTGGTAGCAGACAGCACTTCCCACACAGACACGTAATTAAAGCAACATTTTCAGATAGGTTAAATGGATAATGAAGCATTGAAAACCAGGGGAAAATATTTGCATTCTATCTTTTTTATTAAATTTTTGCTTTTGAACTAACCAACGAAAAACATTTGAAAACATGTTGTGGACCTGCAAATAGAGAAACAATTTAAAATTTTTTCCATCTTTGAAGTCTTTATCAAAATACAATGCCCAGAAGCTTTTGGAAGGCGGTGACGGTGGCTGTGGTAAGAACTTCCATTATATGTTGTATTATTTCTCTGATTTGTTGCTGGTTCATTAATTGCCCCTGGTAAATATGTATTATGTGAATGCTGCTTGATTTTGGATTTAAAAATTAGCAACAGAACTTTGAATATTATTTTATTTTGGAATTAGATTTATGACTTAGCTAAAAGGAAAAGAACATATGTAATATGAGTTTTTATCAGTCTTTAAATCAGTAAAATTATGATTCTTTTCAGATTTATTAAGCTATTTTTATGCCATAAAGATTACATTACTTCGGGCTGGAAAGATGGCCTAGCAGTTAAGAGCACTGACTGCTCTTGCAGAGGACCAGGGTTTGATCCACAGCACCCACATGGCAGCTGAGAACCGTCTTTAACTCCAGTTCCAGGGGAATCCAACACCCTCTTCTGACCTCCATGGCATTGCATGACACGGGTGCACAAACCTACATGCAGACAGTACATTCATACACATAAAAAATAAATAAATAATAAATAAAAAAGTTTACATTACTTCATACTGAATAGTGTTGCAATTCTATATAAAAAGACAGAAACACTTTAAAAACACATAGATTGGCATCTGGAATCATACATATGTATTCAGCTTTTCTTTATTATTTTTTCTTTTATTTATTATTTTTTATGTGTATGAGTGTACTGTCTGCATGTAGGCTGGTGCACCCATGTCATGCAATGCAGTGGAGGTCAGAAGAGGGTGTCATATTCCCCTGGAACTGGAGTTGAAGACAGTTCTTAGCCGCCATGTGGGTGCTGGGAATCGAACCCGGGTTCTCCGCAAGAGCAGTTGGTGCTCTTAACCGCTGAGCCATCTCTCCAGCCCCTCAGCTTTTCTTTAATGCCAAGCATTGTGTTAAGTGCTTGCTACTTGCTACAACAACTGTATAAAGCAGATGCTGTTCTTTTCATCATCGAATGGGAAGTCACAGACTCTGCAAGGTGAAGGGAAATGGTAAAGACCTTCCAGCCAGAAGCTGATACTGCTTAGCCTTAGTGGGTTTGAATTCATAGTCCAATCCTAGAGCCTGCCATGAACTGCATACTTGCAGTCCTAGTACTTGGGGGAAGGAGGCCAGAGGATAAGTCCAAATCAGCCTCAATTACATAGTGAGTATCAGGTCAGTCTGGCTACATGAGACCCTGTCTCATTTCCTATTTTACAAGCAATTTTATTACAACTTTAAAATTTTAAATTCTGAACACGACTATAAATCATTGTCTCTTTTTTTTTGCATACCTTCTCTTTTAGTTTTTGTTCACATGTATTGATAATTTTTTTTTTTTTGAGACAATCTCACTGTGTACTCCCAGCCGTCTGGAACTTGCTATGTAAACTAGACTGGCTTGAATTTGTAGTTATCCACTTGCCTCTGCCTCCTGAATTCTGGGATTATAGTTGTGAGCCATCATGTCTGGTTTTGTGTTCTTTAATTAAACATTTTTAATAACTATATAATCTTGTACTAAGTAGACACATGATCAATCATTAAACCATTCCTATAATGTTTGAAATTTACTACACTATAATTTTGTAATATTTTGCATGATTTCTTTAGGGTCAGTTTCTAGTCAATGTTGCATCAAGAGCAGAAAATTGAAAAAGTAATATATAATGTTATATCTGGGACAGTTTTAAGTGTAACAGGAAATCCTTTTGAAAGTGTAATGTTGGAATGCTCTTGTGTCAGGAGTTCCCAGCACTATCTACAGGCTTGATGATTCACTGGACTCACAGAACATAGGAAAGCTGTTACACACAAGATTACAGCTTCTGATAGTGAAGGCTGCAGATAAGAATAACCAACAGGGAAAGGTACAGCACTGATCAGAACCCAGCACAGGACGGCAGGCACTGCCTCCCTGTGAGGTTGCTGGCATTCCATCTTCCCAACAGGCTCTGTGACAGTGCCCACTGCTGCGCCTGGGAACTTGCTTGCAAGCCTTAGCAGCCAGGGCTTCTAGTTGGAGACTCAGCCTCCCAAAAGCCAAACTATAGAGCAGTCCAAAGCCTGACGAATGTCCCACTCTTTTATTTTTTTAAGATTTTATTTTTAATTTTTTTAAATTTTATTTATTTATTTATTTATTTATTTATTTATTTATTTATTTATATGACTGTATTGTCTGCATGTAGGTTTGTGCACCCATGTCGTGCCATGGAGGTCAGAAGAGGGTCTCGGACTCCCCTGGAACTGGAGTTCTCCTGGAATTGGAGTTACAGACGGTTCTCAGCCACCATGTGGGTGCTGGGGATTGAACCCAGGTCCTCTGTAAGAGCAGTTGGGGCTCTTAACCACTAGGCCATCTCTCCAGCCTCAGAATGTCCCACTCTTATGAGGCAGGATCTTCTCTGCAGGTCGAGAGTTAGCCTTGTGGCTCATACAGAGTTGAACAGCCAAATCCTGCTCCATTAAGGCATTTAAAAATTAAAATTTAAGGTTAGCACACAACATTACAGATTTCACTGTGACATTTTCATACATTTTACATCACTCTACTTTGCTTATATTCTGAGTTGTCTTTTTTTTTTTTGGTCTTTTTGAGACAGGGTCTCCCTGCAGCCCCAGCTGTTCTGGAACTCACTCTGTAGACCAGGTTGGCCTTGAACTTACAGGGATCCTCCTGCCTCTTCCTCCCAAGTGCTGGGATTAAAGGCATGCGACAATATTTTCAGAAACTGGATTTAAAAATCATGATGTTCGGGGCTGGAGAGATGGCCTAGTAGGTTAAGAGCACCGACTGCTCTTGCAGAGGACCCGGGTTTGATTCCCAGCACCCACATGGTGGCTGAGAACTGTCTTTACCTCCAGTTCCAGGGGAATCAGACACCCTCTTCTGGCCTCTGGGGCATTGCACAACACAGGTGCACCAACCTACAGGCAGACAGTACATTCATACACATACGAAATAAATTTACAAAACTGTTTAAGTCCAAGATTTTTAAGAAAAAAAAAATCATGATGTTCACCCAGTATGACAGGTCACACTTATAATTCCAGACCAAGAAGGCCAAGGTGGGAGTAAGCTCTATGCCAGCCTGTGCTACAAAGTAGGACCCTGCTACAAAAAAAAAACCAACCCAAACTACCAAAATCCCAGGCCATAATGTTTCAAAGAGCTTGTATACAAGATTAACCTGTTTACATCCCCTACCTTTTGACACAGGATCTCACTATGTAGCTCTGGCTGGCCTGGAACCTGTTGGTCGATTTTTCCTTTTGCATAGTTTGTGTAACTGTGGCTCAGATCAGTCAAATTATTGTTGAATCATAATGGATAAGATGCATGACAATTAAGTGTGAAGTTTTCAGTCCAGTACTGCATATTTACAAGGAAGATGTCAGTAATTTACCATAAGGTGTTCTTATTTTTAAGTTTGTGCGGAACCCAGAAATGTTCATTTTAAACAAAGTAGCGAGATGCCTTCTGACATTGGTGGGCCAAGGACCATGTTTGGAAAATGTGTTACACACTGGCAACTGGTAAGTCCCCTGCATCCCAGGTCATATCACACTACTGTTTCGGAAAGGAAGTAAGTGGCCTCAGCTTCCTTCCTGATATCACTGCGTTCTGATTACCATTTCACTCACTCCTCCCACAATGTAGCTCCCAGTACCTTTCTCTCACTGCTCTCTAGAGCCTCACTAAAACTCATCCTTTGCCCTTCTGTCAGCAGTTTGTCTTACTTGAAGAGGATTTCTGGCCTGTAGGTGCCTCATCATCAAAAGCAAACAAGATAAGGGCAGGGTAGGAGTTCGACTAGGTCACCATGGTGGTAAATTTTCCTTTTGTTAAAATTATTTTATTATTTTTATTTTATGTGTATGAGTGTATTGCTCACATGTTTGTAAGTATACCTGTGTCATGGAGTGCCTACAGAGGTCAGAAGAGGGCATTGGATCCTCTGGAACTGGAGTTACCAATGGTTGTTAGCTACCATGTGGGTGCTGGGAACAAAACCTGGGTCTTCTGCAAGAGTAGCCAGTGTTCTTAACCATTGAGCCATCTCTGCAGCCTTGGTAACTTCTCCCTTTACAGATCGTTCCTGTGTAACTGTGGTTACCTCATATTTTTGTCTACTTAGCCTTCCTTTTCTCCCCTTGTAGGAACCTATGTCTTCCTTATTCCATATGGTCTGGAATGGTTCGGTGGGGGCAGTAGCTAGTTAAGTGTCATCTAACTAATAGGGCTCTGGGGCTGCTGGAGAACATGAACTAGCCAAATATGGTGCTAAGCCTGCAGGTCAGCAAGTGACCATATGATCTAATTTGCTCACTGAGTGACCTTCTAGGGGTGTTAGATCTGAACACTGAAGGGGGTGTCACCAAATCCATCTTCTGTGATAAAGAGGAAATCTGTCTCAAGCTGGTGGTACATGCCTGTGCTGGGTAGCTTTAGTGTCAACTTGACACACCTGGGTTGAGGGAGCCTCAGTTGGGGAATTGGCTCCATTGGATTGGCCTGTGGCCACATCTGTGGAGTATTGTCTTGATGGTCGAGCAGTGCGGGAGGGCCCAGCCCACAATGAGTGGTGCCACCCTGGGCAGGTTGTTGTGTACTGTATAAGAAGGCGGGCTGGGCATGAGCTGGAGAGCAAGCCAGTGGGGAGCAAGCCAGTGGACAGCATTCCTCCATGGCCTGTGCTTCAGCTCCTGCCTCCAGGTTCCTGCCCTGAGTTCCTGCCTTGTGCTCCGTGAGTGATGAACTGTGAACCAGGAGATATAAGCTGAATAAACCCTTTCCTCCCCAAGTTGGTGTCGGTCAGAGTGTTTTGTCACAGCAATGGAAGACAAACTACAACAGAAATTGGTAACAGAAGAATGGGGGTATTGCTGTGACAGACCTGACCTTGGTGTTTTGGGGAAGGATTGTGGAGGCGTTTGGAACTATGGGCTGGGAAGATCATTGAATGCCTAAAGATTGTTGCTGTGGAACTTGGAGCAGTTTTGCTGAAGGATTTGTAGAAGATGGAGGCCTGGCTTGCGAAGTTTCTAGTTTCAAAGGGGAACAGAGATCATCAGGACTGTGTAATATGTGGGTTCTGGTCAGCTGGGGCTGAAGAATCAGCTGTAAGTAACAAGAGACCAGAACCTGAAGTGAAATCTTTGTTGTACTGGGACAATTGATGCTGATTAGCTGGGGCTGAAAAATCAGCTGTAAGTAACAAGAGACCAGCATCATTGTGGTGAAATCATCTGGGAGGAATTTCTTCAGGGTCAGCACACAGAAGCTATGATCCGGAAGGGGCCTGAGCCTCCATCTCGAGCCAGAAACAGGACTTGGTAGTGTGTAAGAGCCAGAGTTCAATCCTCCAGTCTCATGTGGTTGAGGATGAGGACTCCCACAAGTTGTCCTATGACTACTTCATACACACTGTGGCATACACATGCTCCTCCTTGACATAAATAAATAATGTAATAAAAATGGAAATGAAATAGAACAAACGTGATGTTTTGTAGTCAGATGTGCAATATGGGTCTCAGTGGTCTAAAATCAGGTATCAGCAGGCCCATGCATCTCTCTGAGGCTATGATATCTGCTCCTTGCTTATTTAGGCTGCTGGCAGAATGTGGTTCCTTGTGGTTAGACTGAAGTTGCTTCCTGCTAGCCCCATCTGGGTCCACTCCTGGCTTTGAGAGCAAGCTGTGTCCATCTTCATAGCCAGCAACTATTCTGCCTTCTTTGCTCAATCCATTTTAGATTGTATTTTGAAGACTCCAGATACAGTTAGCACTTACCTGGCATGTTCAAGGCCCTGGGGCTCCATTCCCAGCACCACAAACATACACAATTTTTACTTTGAAACTTGTAATGATTGAATTCTGTGTGCATATCCTTTAGTGTGTTCTTGGTCTATCTCAGATGAAAAGTCAAAGTGTTTGTGAAGCTTTGGAGAAATCCTCAATAAACAATTATGAAATGAATAGATTAAGGGGTCTAGAGATGGTTCAGCAGTTAAGAGCATTGTTCTAAGAGCTCTTGTTTTAAAGTTTTTTATTTTTTTATTTTTATTTTTATTTTTATTTTTTTTAACATTGGCTGCTCTTATAGACGATCCAGGTTGGTTCTTGGCACCTAACCCTCTTCTGGCCTTCATAGGCATTAAACACAAATGGTATTCTTATATACATGCAGGCAAAACACTCATAAGAATTAAAAGTAAATAATTATTTAAAAAAAAACAGGCATGGTAGTGCACATGTTCAATCTTAGTACTCAAGAGGCACAGGCAAGTAGGTGTCCATATTGAGACTTCCAGGCCAGCTGAGGCTACATAGTGAGACCTTTTCTCAAAAAACAAAGCAAGCAAGAAATAACTTCAAGAGCTGCAGCTCAGTGGTAGAGTGAGTGCTCATCTTAGCATGGTTGCCGTGGGTTCACCCACAGCACCACACAAATCGTGTGTGTAAGAAAATTAAAAAATTAAAAATAAAGCTAGGTGTGGTGGTACACACCTCTAATCCCAACACTCAGGAGGCAGAGGCAGACAGATCTCCATGAGTTCAAAATCCAACATGGTCTACAAAGTGAGTTCCAGGCCAGCTGGGGCTACAGGGAGACCCTGTCTCAAAAAAACACCAAAAAAAAAAAAAAAGAAAAATTAAAAATAATAGTGGGTTCTATGTTTGACTTTGGATGAATCATTTATCTTTATCTTCTCACAGTCCATTTTTCATCTATAGAAGAAGAAAGTCGCGCTAGATTATTTCAATTCACTTGCATTGCATTTACTGTATTTTTCTGGCCTTGTTGAGATGGGGTCTGCCTTTGTAGTCCTGGCTGGCCTTGGACATGTCAAAATCTTGCTTCTTCTCTCCCCCGTGCAGGGGACCACAAGTACATGCCACCACACCTGGCATTCTGCTTTCATAGTATTTTTTTTTTTCATTAAAAAAATTAGTGCTTTGACTACATGTAAGTGCATCATGTATGTGTGTGTGATAGCTGCAGAGGCCAGAAGAGGGCACTGGGTCTTGTGGAACTGGACTTAGGATTTTTGAGTTGCTATGTGGGTACTGGGAACTGAACCCTGGTCCTCTGCAAGAGCAGCCAGTGTTTTAATCACTAAGTCATCTTTCTAGCCTGGTAGTCAGTGCTCTTAACTGCTCAGCCATCTCTCCAGCCCCTGATTTCACATTTCAAAATGCAGCTCTCACTGTCATTTAGCCGATTCCCTGTCTATTATGGTTATGGTTTGTGTGTGCTCTGCTTTTTTTGCCTATATAATCTTTCTGCTTTGTAACATCCTTAACAAATGACACTATTTTTGTTTTATAACTTGTTATTTTGCAATTTTTTTTTGTCTTTTGGGACAGGGTTTCTCTGTGACCCCAGGTGGCCTGGAAGTCACTATTAGACCAGGCTGGCCTTGAACTCACAGAGATCCATCTGCCTCTGCCTCCTGAGTGCTGGGATTAAAGGTGTGTGCCACTATGCCCAACTGTTTTTGTAATTTTTAAACCTATAGATATTTGAAAGATGAGTACAAAGAACACCTATCTATCTCTAAATTGTACTCTTGACACGTGATATATACATTATCACGGCAGGCACAATGGCGACAAGCCACAGGGGGAATGCGTTTTCCAGACCAGAACTCATATAAAAAGGGTTAATAAAGAAAACACACAGCAAGTCAGAGACACAGCCTGTGAATTCAGAGAGGGAGAGAGAGAGGGAGGGAGAGAGAGAACGAGAAAGAGAGGGGGCTCTCTGAGAGGGAATGGGAGTTCCCTCTCAAGAGACAGAAATAGGAGGATCACCGAAAGTTCAAGGCCAGCCTGGTATACATAGTAAGTTTGAGGTCAGCTAGGGCTACATAGTGAGATCCCATCTCAAAATAACAAACAAATGAACAACCTTCTCAAACAACAATACGAACCCCCAAATCCCAAAAGATTACTGTCTACCAATCGTCTGGACAGAAAATGTCCCCCAAAGAAAGCTGTTTTAAGGACTTTAGAAATATACCAGGCCTTAGTGGTGGTACACATCTTTAATACCAGCACTTGAGGGGTAGAGTATCAGGAGTTCAAGTGTAGCCTGAGCTACATGAAGCCCTGCCTCAAACAAAACAACACCTCAAAATAAAATAAAAATAAATAAAAGAACTAATGTAAAGCCTGCCTGAAGTATAGTCGGTACAGAAGTCTCTCTGGTTGTTTCCTGCTGTACCCATTTGAGTGTTCCCTCTACTCTGGAATGAACTCCAGCTGTCTTCTGTACATCTTATCTGAATTCTCTCCAAGGAGATGGAAGGACTGAAGAGCCAAGGGGAGCCCATAACAAGATCTTGGTGACATATATACACATATATAAATATATATATGTTTTTCTTTGTTTTTCCTAATTTTTAATTGTTTATATATATATTTGTACAAGATTATGTTACAAATCAAATCTAGACCCATGTCCCCCTCCCTAGCCCCCCACCCCACCAAAGCTCATGCATTCTGCCAAACATATTTTTCATCTTTTTCTCAGTCTTTCTCAAAATTCTCAATATAGAAGTTGAGTATTTCGAGCAGAAGTTCACCGTTTCACTCAGTTCTTTGATGCAGTCTTTTCTGTTATTGTTGTTGTTGTTGTCATCGTCGTTGTTGTTTAAAGCATGACATTTCAACATTCATGCTAAGAAGAGGATAATTTTCTTTTTTAAATATTTTTAAATTTTATTTATTTCTGTATGTGTATGAATGTACTGTCTGCATGCAGGTGTGTGCACCCGTGTCGTGCAATGCCGCGGAGGTCAGAAGAGGGTGTCGGATTCCCCTAGAGCTGGAGTTCTCCTGGAATTGGTTCTCCGCCGCCATGTGGGTGCTGGGGATCGAACCCGGGTCCTCTGTAAGAGCAGTTGGCGCTCTTAACCGCTAGGCCATCTCTCCAGCCCCAGAAGAGGATAATTTTCAACCAGCGTGGTGACACATGCCTGCAATTCCAGTACTCAGAAGACTAAGACAAGGATTGCTGCAAGTCTGAGGCCAGCCTGGCCTACATAGGGAATTCAAAACCAGCCTTGGGTATGGTAATGAGATCTCCCTGCCTCTCTTGTCTTGGCTTCCCAATTGCAGGGATAGCAACAGGCAGGAGCCATCATACCTAACCAATTGCTTGCTTATTAAGAATTTTTTCATCAGTTATTTCATTAGATGAATGAAATTACTTTTGGAGGTAAGGTCTCATATAGCCCATGCTAGCCTCAAAGTTGTTATATAACTAAGATGACCTTGAACTCCTGATTCTCCTGCCTCCAAATGCTAGGATTAAGGTATATGCAACCATGGATTGCTAAGGCGGTTATATTTTATTTATTTAATTAAGTAATTAAGCTTCTAATGGTGTGTGTGTGTGTGTGTGTGTGTGTGTGTGTGGCTGTGGAGGCCAGAGAATAAGCTCAGATGTGAATCCTCAACAGTTATCCACCTTGACTTTTGAAACGTGGTCTCCTGTTAGCAAGGAGCTTGCCAGTTAGTTCATGCTAGGCTGGCCGGACAGTGAGCCTCAGGATCCACCTGTCTGTGCCTTCCCAGGCCTGGGACTACAAACGTGCACCACTGTGCCAGGTCTTTTGTTTGTAACAGGGGATCTGGAGATGGAATTCAGGTTCTCATGCCTGGGAAATAATTGCTCTACACACTGGACCATCTCCCCAGCACTTTATTTTTGAGACAGAATCTCCTGTATCCCGGGTTGGCTCTGAATTCCTGATCCTCCTACTTCTCTACCTCCCAAGTGCTGGATCACAGGTGTGCATCACCTCACCAGGCTGTTGTAGCTCTTCCTCCTCCTCTTCCTCTTCCTCCTCTTCTTTTGTCTTCTTTTGAGATAGGGTCTCAGTAAGCTGTCTAGGCTGAACTTGAACTCATTCTGTAACACAGACAGGGCTTAAATTGAGGTCTTCCTATCTCAGTCTACCAAGTAGCTTGCACCAGATTGGCTTCTTTTCCTTCTTTTTGTCATAACAAACAAAAAAAAAATATTCCTTTCTTACATAAAAGTTGGTATCTAATAGACATTTTTGGACAGGGTCTTATTGTGTAGCCCTAGCTGGCCTGGAACTTTTCATGTCAACCCAGCTGGTCTGGAACTCACAAGAGATCACCTGCCTCTGCCTCTCAGTGCTGGGTTTGTGTGCCACCATGGCTAAAATAAACTTTTAAAACATTGATAAGCTGATTTAACAGTATATCCTAGGAATCTTTCTGCATCCAATCACAGAGAACACCATGCTCTTTTTCTTCTATGTTCCCACAGTGCTCCATATAGTCTGTTCTCCTATAAATGAGCATTGAATTATTTCCAGGATTTTCCTATTGTTAGTTGCACTATGGTAATTTTGTGCACTTATTGTTTCACATAAGTACATGATGCATAGTGTGTCCTTTATTTCAAAACAAACTGCTGTCTACCTCATTATCATAATGAACTGAGTAAAAATGTGTCTTTTCATATCCTCAGTTAGTCTTCTGGGGACATGGGCCAATGGGCTACTCTTAACAGACACTTTGGATTTCCATATAAGATACTGTAATTGGTTCAGTTCTCACCACTTCCCTCCTCCTCCTCCTCCTCCTCCTCTTCCCTCCTCCTCCTCCTCTTCCTCCTCTTCCTCCTCCTTCTCCCCTTCTTATTTAAAATTTTCATCTTAATAAGTTAATTTCTGTGTGTGAGAGTACATGCAGGACATTTGGAGGTCACAGTACCACTTGCAGGGGCTGGTTCTCTCCTTTTGTCATGGTCATGTGGGTTCTGAGGTTTGACAGGTCATTAGTCTTGGCAGTGAGGCCTTTACCCACTGAGCCATCTCAAAGGTCCCCATACGACTGAGTATCTTTTGTGTTACTGAGGAGCAGGTTTAAGCATGACAGGCAAGCACTCTAGCACCAAGCTATATCCCCAACCCTTTTGCCTTATTTTAAAATAAACTTGGAGATAGAGTTGTTTTAACTTTGCCACATAAACTTAACTCTTATTATGTACAAGACATGCTTCCCAAAGAAGAGAAAAGGCACAGTCCATACTGGTGGTTTGCAAGCTAGTTCTACACATGGAGAGCTTTGATCCATATTGCCTTGTTCCGAATCTATTAGAGTCTTTGGGCTTCATTCATAAACTTATCTGTTTGTTTATTTATTTATTTATTTATTTATTTATTTATTTATTTATCTTTTTGAGACAGGGTCTCCCTGTAGCCCCAGCTGTCCTGGAACTCTCTAATGTAGACCAGGCTGGCCTTGAACTCACAGAGATCTGCCTGCCTCTGCCTCCTGAGTGCTGGGATTAAAGGTATGTGCCACCATGGCCGGCTTAAATTTATCTGTTTTAACTCTCAAATTGTAGTCTAGATCAAAAACTGCTTATCTTCAGCCAGGTGTGGTGGTACATGCCTTTAATCCCAGCACTCGGGAGGCAGAGGCAGGCAGAGGCAGGCAGAGCCCTACGTTCAAGGCCAGCCTGGTCTACATAGTGAGTTTCAGGATAGCTGGGGCTACAGAGAGTCCCTGTCTCAAAACAAACAACAAACAAACAAACAAAGAAAACTGAAGACATTATAAAGTGTGATGGGCATGGAAGAGATGGAGCGTTTCACGTTGGTGAGATTGGAAGTCACTGAACATGCAAGATCTAAACTAGTGTTAAGAGGATAACCTGGGGGGAGCTGGAGAGATGGCTCAGCAGTTAAGAGCCCTGGCTTCTCTTGCAGAAGAACTGGGTTTGATTCCTAGCACCCACATGGAGGCTAATAATCATCCATAACTCCAGTACCAGGGGATCTGAAGCCCTCTTCTGACCTCCAAGGGCACTACCACAACACAGGTGCACCTGCCTACATGCAGGCAATACACTCATACACATAAGAAAACATAAATAAAATATTTTTATGTTTTTATTGATGTTTTGTATATTTCAGACATCATTTTTTGGTTCAATTTAGACATATTCCCCTTTCTTTTCCCCTCACCCTACCCCAGATCATGCATTCTACCATAACTGTCCTGGATCTTTCTCTCAGACTTTTTTTTTTGGTATGTTTAGGAATTCACATTTTCCTCCTTCAATTTTATATTTCTCTAAAATATGAACACATACTTTCTACCCATATACAGTAATTACAGAGTCTGAAAATAAGTGGTGGATCTATTCTAGAGCCTGTTAAGAGATTTACATTATAACAACATAGTTGCTTGCAGATAAACAGAAATATAACAATAATGTTATTGGGTTTGCCTTTCATCTGGGGATTTGGTGTTAGCATCCACAAATGAGGGAAATATTCACCACTTGTTTTTCTGGGACTGTGTTACTCCCACAAGTTCCATCCATTTACCTGCAAAGGTCACGATGTCATCTTTCTTTATCACTGAATAGTACTCCATTGTGTAGATGTACCACTCATCTGTTGAAGGGCCTTTGGGTTGGTTCCAGCTCTTCACTATTGTGAAGAGAACTGCAATAAACATGGATGTGCATGTATCTTTGCTGTAGGATGAGTCTTTTGGGTATATACCCAGGAGTGGTATGACTGAGTCAGGTGGTAGGCTCATTTTGAGTCTTTTAAGGGTTCTCCACACTGCTTTCCATAATGGTTGTACAAGTTTACATTCCCACCAGCAGTGGATGAATGTTCCCCTTTCCCCACAACATCTCCAGCATTTAGTGTCTTTTGTTTTCTTGATCTTAGTCAGTCGTATTGGAGTGAGATGATATCTGAGAGTGGTTTTAATTTGCATTTCCTTAATTATTAATGATGTTGAACACTTTTTAAGATGTTTCTCACCTGGGCTGGAGAGATGGCTCAGCAGTCAAAAGCACTGACTGCTCAGCCATTTTTTTTTCTTTTTTTTTTTTGGTCTTTTTGAGACAGGGTCTCCCTGTAGCCCCAGCTGTCCTGGAACTCACCCTGTAGACCAGGCTGGCCTTGAACTCACAAAGATCTGCTTGCCTCTGCTTCCCAAGTGCTAGGATTAAAGGCGTGTACCACCACGCCTGGCTCAGCCATCTTTAATTCCTCACTGGTGATGTCTCTGTACAGCTCTTTACTCCAACTTTTGAGTAGGTCATTTGTTTTCTTACTTCTTTGTTTTTTGAGTAGTCTATATATTCTTGACATTAGTGCTCTGTCAGATGAATCACTGGTGAAGATTTCCTCCCAGTCTGTGGGTTTTCTCTTTACTTCCTTGATTGTTTCTTTCACTGTACAGAAGCTTTTGAGTTTGATGAGGTCCCATTTATTGACTGTTGACCTTATTTCTTGTGCAGCTGCTGTCTGATTTAGAAAGTCTTTTCCTATGCCTATATCTTGTAGGTTGTTGCCAACTTTTTCTTCTATCACCTTCAGGGTTTGGGTTTCACATTGAGATCTTTGATCCACTTGGAGTTGATTTTTGTACAGGGTGAGAGGTAGCAGTTTAATTTTGTTCTTCTACAAATGGTGATCCAGTTTTGCCAGCACCATTTGCTGAAGATGGTATCCTTCCTCCATTGAGGTTTTTTTTTGCCCCTTTGTCAAATATGAGGTGGCTGAAATTGTATGAGCTCAAGTTTGGATCTTCAATTTTGTTCCATTGGTCAATGGGTCTGTTTTCGTGCCAGTATCAGGCTGTCTTTATGCCTATGACCCTGTAATATAGCTTGAAGTCTGGTAGAGCAATCCCCCCTGTCTTGCATTTTCCACTCAGGGGTGCTTTAGCTATTCAGGCTCTTTTTTTCCCCATATGAATTTAAAGATTTTTTCCCCCAAGTCTGTGAAGAAGCTCATGGGGATTTTCATTGGAATTGCATTGAATCTGTATATAAATTTGGGTAAAATGGACATTTTTACTATACTAATTTTTCCAATCCATGAGCATGGGAGGTCTTTCCATCTTTTGATGTCATTTTCAATCTCCTTCTTCAGGGGTTTAAAATTTTTGTTGTAGAGGTCTTTGGTATCTTTGGTTAGGTTTATTCCCAGGTATTTTATTATTTTTGAGGCTATTGTGAGTGGGAAGGTCTTCTTATATTCCTTCTCTACTTGTTTATTTTTGGTGTAAAAAAAGGCTATTGATTTTTCCAGGTTAATTTTGTATCCCGCCACTTTACTGAAACTCTTAATCATTTCTAGAAGTTTTCTAGTGGAGTTTTTAACGTCCCTTAGGTAAACTATCATATCATCTGTAAAAAGGGATAACTTAACTTCCTCTTTTCTGATTAGGACTCCTTTAATTTCCTTCTCTTGTCTTATTACCTTAGCAAGTGTTTCAAGTACTATGTTGAAGAGGAGTAGCAATAAGGGGAAGCCTTGCTGGGTTCCCGCCTTTAAGGGAAATGGTTCCAATTTTTCTCCATTTAGGACGATGTTGGCTGTGGGTTTGCTATATATGGCTTTGAACATGTTGAGGAATATTCCCTTCAGTCCGATTCCCTCTAGGACTTTAAACATGAAGAGATACTTGATCTTATCAAAGGCTTTTTCTGCATCAATTGAGATGTTCGTGTGGTTTTTATCTTTCAGTTCCTTTATGTGTTTTATGATATTTATTATTTATGTATGTTGAACCATTCCTGCATCTCTGGTATGAATCCAACTTGGTCATGATGGATGATCTTTTTATGTGGGTCTGTATGCGATTTGCAAATATTTTGTTGAGAATTTTTGCACCAATGTTCATTAATGAGATGGGTCTATAGCTTTCTTTTTTGTTTGTATCTTTGCCTGGTTTTGGTATTAAAGTTATGCTGGCTTCATAGAAGGAATTTGAGGAGAATTCCCTCGGTTTGTATCCTTCTGAACAGTTTGAGTAGTAATGGTTGTAGGACCTCTTTAAATCTTTTATAGAATTCTGCTGTGAAACCATCTGCCCTAGGCTTTTTTTAGTTGGGAGGTTTTTTTAATTACATCTTCAATTTCCTCAAATATTATGGGTCTATTTAAGCTATCAATCTCTTCTTGGTTAACCTTTTTTGGTTATCAGGATTTCAGATATTCATCCATTTCTCTTAGGTTTTTAAATTTAATGGAGTATAGGATTTTGAAATATTCCTATATGATTGTCTGGATCTTTGTCTGTTGTGATGTTTCCCCTTTCATCACAAATACTATTGATTTGGAGTTGCTCTTTCTTTCTTTTGGTTAACTGGGCTAGAGGTCTGTCTATTTTGTTTATCTTTTCATATAACCAGCCTTTGGATTTGTTGATTCTATGTATTGTTGTCTTTGTTTCTATTTCATTGATTTCTGCTCTGATTTTTGTTATTTCTTCCTGTCTGTTGGGTTTAGGGTTCATTTGTTGTTGTCTCTCAAGTGTTTATAGCTGCAGTGTTGGATTGTTTATTTGTTCCTTTTCTGGTTTTTTGATGTGGGCACTTAGGGCTATAAATTCCCCTCTCAAGACTGCTTTTAAAGTATCCCACAGGTTTTGTTGTGTTGTATTGTCTTTTTCATTAAGTTCCATTAATACTTTTATTTCACTCTTTATTTCTTCCTTGACCCACTCATTATTCAGGATTGTGTTGTTTAGTCTCCATGTGTTCTTGAAGCTAGTAGAGCTTATTCTGGTTTTCATATTGAGCCTTATTGCACTGTGGTCTGAGAGCATGCATGGAATAATTTCAATCC
Source organism: Rhizomys pruinosus (assembly GCA_009823505.1). Lineage (NCBI taxonomy): Eukaryota > Metazoa > Chordata > Mammalia > Rodentia > Spalacidae > Rhizomys > Rhizomys pruinosus. The sequence goes on from VZQC01011509.1 coordinate 301,342, forward strand.
TTTTTTCATTTTTTAAAAATTTTTATTTCTGTATGTGTATGAATGTACTGTCTGCATGTAGGTCTGTCCACCTGTGTCGTGCAATGCTGTGGAGGTCAGAAGAGGGTGTCGGATTCCCCTGGAACTGGAGTTCTCCTGGAATTGGAGTTTCAGACGGTTCTCAGTCGCCATGTGGGTGCTGGGGATCGAATCCAGGTCCTCTGTAAGAGCGGTCAGTGCTCTTAACCACTAGGCCATCTCTCCAGCCCCTCAATCCTTTTGATTTGTTGAGAATTCTTTTGTGCCCCAGTATGTGGTCGATTTTGAGGAATGTTCCATGAGGTGCTGAGTAGAAAGTATATTCTCGGTATTTGGGTGGAATATTCTGTAGATGCCTGTGAGGTCCATTTGTTGTATTGTATTGTTCAGTTCTGACGTCTCTCTGTTTATTTTTTGACCAGTTATCTATCCAAGGGGCTCAGTGGGGTGTTGAAATCCCCCACTATTAGTGTGCTAGGGTTAATCTGTCTTGAGGTCCTGCAGAGTAGTGTTTATAAAGTTAGGTGCACCAGAATTTAGTGCATAGACATTTAGGATTGTGAAGTCTTTATAGTTAATTGTTCCTTTGACAAGGATGTAATGGCCCTCTTTGTCTCTTCTGATTAGTTTTACTTTGAGATCTATTTTGTCTGATATTAGAGTAGCCACTCTGGCTTGTTTCTTGGTACCATTCTTGGAATATTTTTTCAATCCTTTCACTCTAAGGTGGTATCTGTCCTTGAGGGTGAGATGGATTTCTTGTACACAATATATAGAAGGATTCTGTTTCCTAATCCATTCTTCCAGTGTATGTCTTTTTATTAGGGAGTTTTGAGCATTAGTATTTAAGGTTATTATTGAGAGATATATGTTGCTTCCTTTCACCTTATTTCTTGTTTGCATTCTTTGTCTAGCTTTGTATTTACTCTGTTATGCTTTTGTTGATTTCTCTATTTAATTGCTTAGGGATAGTTGCTCCTTTCCTCTATTCTTTGGATTGCTTTGAAGATTTTCTGAAGTGTTGGTTTCTTTCTTTTTTTTTTTTTTTTTTTCTTTTTCACTATAGATATAGCTTGAGGAAGTGTTGGTTTCTTAGACATGTATTCTTTCATCTTGTTCATGTCATGAAAGATTTTTCTTTCTCCTTCAGCTATAACTGACATTTTTGCTGGGTATAGTAGTCTAGGTTGGCATCTAAAGTCATTTAGCACTGGGAATACTTTGGTCCACGTTCTTCTAGCTTTCATAGTTTGTACTGTGAAGTCAGCTGTAATTCTGATGAGTTTCTCCTTATATGTAACTTGTTGGTTTTCTCTTGTGGCTTTCAGTATTTTTGAGTTTGTTTTGAGCATCTACAGTTTTAATTATATGTCATGGGGAGTTTCTTTTCTGGTCCTGTCTATTTGGTGTTCTACGTGCTTCTTTTTTTTCAGTTTGGGGAAATTTTCTTCTATTATCCTGTTGAAAATCTGGTTGATAATGTTGTCTTGGTATTCTTCTCTTTCCTCTATTGCTATGATGTGTAGGTTTGGTCTTTTCATAGTGTCCCACATTTCCTGGTTGTTCCATTCTTGAGTTTTTAAAAAAAAATTTTCATAATCTTTACTTGAGCTTTCTAGTTGCTTTGTGTTATCCTGCAGGTCTGATATTCTTCTTTTTTCTGCTTCTTCCATTCTGCTTCTGAGGATTTTTCCCATCCTTTCCTATTGATTGGATGAATGTTCAATTTCCTTTTTCATTTCATCTTGTGATTTCTTTAGTATTTCTACTTCCTTCTGGAGCCTGCTATTCTCATCTTGTAGCTCCTTGGTTCGTTGGTCAGTTTCTTTTTTCATTTCAACCTGGGATCTTTTCAGCATTTCCACTTCCTTCCAGAGTTTGTCATTTTCTCCCTTTAGTTCTTTCCAACATTTGTCATTTTCTCCTTCTAGGTCCTTCTTGAGTTTTTCATTCTCTCCCCTTAGTTCTCTAGTTTCTTTGAATATGTCTACAATTTTTCTTCTAATGTACGTGTCTTGGTTTCCTTCCTGGAAGATCTTATTGTAGGAATCTTTTGTAGGGTTGGTAGAGTTTGGTGTGGCTTTATTATGAGCTTTTCCTACGTTGTATTTTCTTTGTGTGTTTGGCATGTGGATTTGTTTGTTTATTTGTTTGTTTGGATTCTGGCACTTCGACGTTGGTTGCACAGACTATAATCACTAATACTACACCTGCTAGATCCTCTGCACCGCAGCTCTACCAGGTTGGGGTGGGGGGGAGGTTGTTGTGTTGCTACTTTGGCCCATGCACTGGTAGGCCCCCAAGGCTCAAAGCAGTTCCGCTTTGTGTTACCCACACTGCACTGAGTCCAGGTGCTCTCTGGAACCCAAGGTGAGAGGTTCCAGGGGGCAGGTGGTGGGCCCCCAAGGCTCAAAGCAGTTCTGCCTTCAATAAAATATTTTTTAAAGAGGATAACCTGGAGGTGGTGGCACAGGCCTATAATGCTTTTTGAGGATTAGATAGGAGGATCAGAAGTTCAAGGCCAGCCTGGGCACATCAGACCCTGTCTCAGAATAAAAAATAAAAAAGAGCCAGGAATATATTAATGGTTGAATATTTGCGAAGCATGTTTGAGATCCCGTGTTCAGTTCCCAGTACTGTGGGGAAAAAAACTATCAGGATGAAAATAGTTTTGAGAACCACACAAGAGCAACAGAGCTGTGAATGGTGCCCAAGTGGTGGCACGTGGTGAACAGTGAGACAGAAAAGAATCTCGTGTTCTTAGAATGATAGGGAATTTTGTTCAGATAAAAAACTGTACTTCTAGCTGGGCATGGTGGTGCATGCCTTTAATCCTAGCATTTGGGAGGCAGAGGCAGGTGGATCTTTGTGAGTTCAAAGCCTGCTTTCACAACCTCCTCTCCTTTACCCCATCCTCTTTTCTGCTTTCATGACCCCCTCTCCTCTGCCCCAGCCTCTTTTCTGCTTTCATGACCTCCTCTCCTCTGCCCCAGCCTCTTTTCTGCTTTCATGTCCTGTGGGTCTGTTATTCTCAGGAATTCAAATGACTTAGATTGATATATCCTTTCTGCTATGAGGAGTTCCTTTTTAAGACTCAGCTGTCTGCAGGAGTTTCATAGTCTGATACTCTCTGCCTACCAGTTATGATCTTATCTATGATGTGCTGGGATCACCAGTAGCACTCCTTACTACTATTATTCTGAGATAGCCCAGGCTATCCTCAAACTCTCCACATAGCCAAGGTTAACCTTGAACTCTTGATTGTCCTGCCTATATCTTCTGAGTGCCAATACACCTGTCTTAGTATTTATTATTTTTAATAACATCATATTTAAACATTCAAATTTATTTTGTGTATGTGTGTGTATGTGTGTCTATAGAAGAGTATGCACATGTGTGTGCATTAGACCTCCCTCTTCCCATTTGCATATCAGAAAAGTACTTGGGCAATTAAGACATGTCTATTGGTTTTTATTTCCAGAAGTACAATTTTTTTTGTCTTTTTTTTTGAGACAGGGTCTCCATGTAGCCCCAGCTGACCTGGAACTCGCTCTGTAGACCAGGCTGGCCTTGAACTCACAGAGATCCATCTGCCTCTGGCTCTCGAGTGCTGGGATTAAAGGCATGCACCACAACGCTTGGCTTAAAGACAGTTCTTAGCCACCATGTGGGTGCTGGGAATCAAACCTGGGTCTCTGCAAGAGCAGTCAATGCTTTTAACAGCTGAGCCATCTCTCCAGCCCCCATATTTAAATGAATTTTTATTTATTATTTTAAATTTATGTGTATGAGTGCTTGGACTCTATGTAAATGCAGCATCCATGGAAGCCAGAAGACAGCGTTGGATCCTGTGGGGGAACTGGAGTTATGGAAGGTTGCTAGTCACGCTGTGGGTTCTGTTCCCAGAACCTCTGCAAGAGCATCCATTGCTCTTAACCACTGAGCTATCTCTCCAGCATTTTTTGCTGTGAGAGTGCTTGAGCATAGTAGAAGCAAGCCATCTATATATATCTAAGTGTGGGTGTGGTTGCGTTTTGAAATCTGGGATTCTATAGACTCTTAGCAGGTGTTCAATTGTCTGGAAACATTATCTTATTATAATCTGCCATTTGCCCTGTCAGGCTGATAATATAAAACTGTGATGGCAAATCAGTCTCAAGCTGCCCAGAGCAAGAGAACCAGCAGATGGCGCTCAAACACCACCCAGCAGCAAATGTGTTTATTAGTAATGTATGTTGGTGGAGTAGCAATGGATTTTGTAGAAAAACTACTTAATTGTAGCTTCATACATGGATAAACTCTAATATAGAACACAAGCCGTCATTATCAAACTATATTTAAATCAAAATAAAATTTTTTCATTTGTTTCGTTTCTCTTGCATGCTGGGGAAAAAAAATAGATAGGATTTCATGGTTAACTTATAGACCAAATACTTGAAAACATAATAAGTCGTGCCTAAAAATTTCTGTCAAAAGGTGGTGAGAACTTCTCCCATGCAAAGGGGAGCAGAGGGCCAGGCTGCCAAGATACACCTCCCTTGGGGGTTTCTCTAGGGAGATCCTTCTCTAGGGCCTGCCCAAAGTACAAGCCTCTCCCAAACTATCAAAGAAAAACAATTCAACTTTAATAGATATTAAAACCTTTTAGGTAGAATGTAAGGGCTGCGATTGGGGTGAATGGTGGAACTACAGCAACATAGTGTGGACACTTATTTGATCAACATGATTGTACATATAATGGTGGGAGCCTTGGGCTGTGTGGGTTTGGGCATAGCTGCTTGCAAATTGATTTTACATGAAGGATGCTTGTACTCATAACTTATTACTTATTGTTAAAAAAATAAAAGAAATTGGAAAAAAAACTTTTAAATTTATGCTGGATTAATAATATCACAAAATATCTAAGATGATAATTTTTAAGTATAAAATTAAACTCGGTATCATTTTAATTTACTTTAACTTTTTAATTAGTTCTTTGAGAATTTCATGCAGTTCCTCTGCAGGAGTAGCCAGTGCTCTGAAATGCCAAGCCATCTCTCCAGCCCTGTGTATGAATGTGTTACACGCACGTGTGTATATACACTGCATAGTGCCTGTGGAGGCCAGAAGAGGGCACTGAGTATCCTGGATGATCGCAGTCCACCATGTGGATGCTGAGAACTGAACCTGATTCTCTCAAGAACAGCAAATGCTCTTGACCCCTGAGCCATCTCTCTAGCCTGAAACATTACTGTTTTTTTCTTCTTCTTCTTCTTTTTCTATTAGGAATTGAATGTAGGGCCTCATGTATCTCTCTCTCTCTCTCTCTCTCTCTCTCTCTCTTTGTTTTTAAACCATCGAGTCCAGTTTGTGCTATCTATTTTACTCAGTGTGTGGCCATCTACTGGAGCATGGTCAACCTTCCAGGGCTTAGATTCTTTTTAAAAATTTTTTAAATTTATTTATGTGTGTGAGTGTTTTGCCTGCATGTATATGAAAGTGTACGCATGTCATGCAATCCCCATGGAGGCCAGAAGAGGGTGCTAGATATCCTAGAACTGGAGTTACTCTGCCATGTGGGTGCTGGGAACCAAATTGGTGTCCTCTAGAAGAGAGCCCCTGCTCCTAATTTGTGAGCCATCTCTTTAGCCTGGGAGGAGGGGTAGATTCTTTTTTTTTTTTTTTTTGTCTTTTTGAGACAGGGTCTCCCTGTAGCCCCAGCTGTCCTGGAATTCACTCTGTATACCAGGCTGGCCTTAAACTCACAAAGATCCACCTGCCTCTGCCTCCCAAGTGCTAGGATTAAAGGCTTGCGCCACCATGCCCAGCTGGAGGGGTAGATTCTTAAGGAAGACTGACTCTTCCTTTCTCAGCAGCCATCAGTTGCCAATAGCTGCTTAATCGGGGGTGGAACGTGTTGCCTACCACCTTTCTCCCTGCTGGGATTTTGTCTGGTTTAAACAGAGCAAATCTTGTGTATGCTATCACAACCACTGTGAGTTCATGTGTGTACTTGCTTTGTTGTGTCTGAAAAACACTGTTTCCTTATAGTCATCGGCCACCTCTGGTTCTTTTTTTTTGTCTTTTTTTTCACCTCTGGTTCTTATAATCTATCCACCTCCTCTTCTGCAATGATCTCTGAGACTTAGGAAGAGATGGTGTTATGAATGTCCCATTCAGGGCTGAGTACTCCACAGTCCCTTATTGTTTGCACATTGGCTGGTTGTGGGTCTCTGTGTTAATTGCCATCTACTTCCTAAAGAAGCTTCTTTGATCAGGGATGAAAGATGCATTAACCTATGGGTATAATGATAATTCATTAACAATCAGTTTAATACTATGTCCATTTAGCAGAATAATACTAGTAGACTCTCCCTAAGGTCTACAACCTGTCTAACTACAGGTTCCTGACCACAATAATAGTACAAGGTATGGTTTTCATTTTGTGGAGTGGGCCTTAAAGCCATCAGCAAATAGTTGGCTACTCTCATAATGTTTGTGCCACTATTGCACCAGTGGCTGCATTGTGAGGCTGCTTGTTATTACAGCTTGCAGGGTTCACAGCTGGGTAAGATTTCAAGGGAGGAAAGATAAAAATGATGAAAAGGGGGGAAAGGAAATAGTGGAAGAGGAAGGGTTAAATGGAGTTGGGGGCAGTGCAGAGGAGGGAACATGGGGAGGGATGACTGATAGGGAATACCTTGTGAAAAGGTCGTATGGAAACCTATTACTGTAGAAGGTCCTTAAGTCATACATGTGGGAATGACTTTTACTAATGGACTTAATGTGAACTAATGACTTTTAATTAATACCAAGAAAATCATGCTGTTGAGTCTGATGCCTGGGGTGTCTCCTTGGCAACCTCAGTTTGGTACTCTACCCCCCAAAATTATTGAACTTGGTTATGTTTGAGAATTAACACAGCAAAACACTGAAGGCAGTAGATCCACTCATCTCCTCTGGATACTGTGGAGATTAGGAAGGTTGTGTGACCTTGGATGAATGAGAACTCGGCATGAAAAGACAGGAATGTCTTTGTAGATTAAGGGTGGAGCTGAACTTGAACTTGAAGATGGAAAAACCATTTTGAATACATTCTGGGTGTGGCTTGACAGGAGTGTAGGAGGGATACATAGTGGGAGAAATGGTTCTACAGACATTTCCATTAGCACAGGGTGATGTCACAGACAGCTCCATCTGCACAGGTTGAGGGGACAAGAAAGAGCCATCTGCACAGTTCCAGGAGACAGTTCTAATAGATAAATGGGGAGACTAGTGTCCTCAGAGTTCGGGCCCACTCTTAAAAACTTAATAGTCAGTCTATTTGTTCAGGTGATTATAATGCTGGCATAATAATAAAAGCCACACACACACATATAAAAACAGATCAAATGGAGTTACCCTGTAACTGGGCAACTGCTACCTAAGCTACCCCTTAGTGTTAGTGCCAGAAATGAGTTATTTATTTATTTATTTAATTTATTTATTTACTTATTTAGACTAGGTCTGTCTGTAACCCCAGCTGGCTTGGAACTCCAGATGTAGACCAGGCTGGCCTCCATCTCACAGATGCCAGATTGCCCCTGCCTCCTCAGTGCTGGGATTAAAGGTGTGTGCCACCATGCCTGGCTGACTTCTCTCTTTGGAGTTGTTGACCAGTGAGGTCTCATAGACCCTCAAACATCACAGGCTGTTGCCAGTTATCTTTAGTTGCCCTCCAGAACTTCACTATAAGATCTGGTTGCTGAAGACACCACATACTTGTGACACAGAACATGGAGAAATCAAGTGGGTACTGACCTGGAAGCTTCATCCCTCTGGATAGCTTTCCTAAATTCTGGAAAGTGCTATGCACACTGAGAACAAAAGTAATCATCAACTGGTTTATATGTTAAATATACTTCTATTTGAGAAACTCTGTCTACGCACCAAAGAGGGAGCAATGTAAGGCGTCAGTAACTCAGAGTGATGTCTGTGCCCTGTGTTAGTTTGTCTATGATCTATGCCCTTAATTTTCCTAAAGTATTTGAAGGAAAGGCAAGTCCAGTAGATCACATCATTTCACATGATTCTATTACTGGAGCTCTGAATGAGTAACTCTGTGTTAAGGGTTCATCAGGCAGTGTGGCATCTCAATGAGTAATACGTACACCTTGAAGCCTTAGAATAGGAATATGCAGTAGATGGTTGAATGGAGGCTTCAAAAGGTAGATTTTTAAAGATGAAATCTGTTTAGCTAGGAGTGGTGGTGCACACCTTTAATCCTAGCACTTGGGAGGCAGAGGCAGGCGGATCTTTGTGAGTTCAAGGCCAGTCTGGTCTACAGAGTGAGTTCCAGGACAGCTGGGGCTACAGGGAGACCCTGTCTCGAAAAGACCAAAAAAAAAAAAAAATCTGTTTAGTATGGGTATTAGTCACTTTCCTGTTGCTGTGATAAAACCACCATGACCAAGGAAACTTATAAAAGGAAGACTTTATTTGAACTTGCAATTGACGGTTCCAGGGAATTAGAGTTCATTGTGACGGAGGGCATGTTGGCAGAAGCTGGAGCAGAAAGCTGAAGTTCACATCCTTCAAGGAGCATGGGAAGCAGAGAGAGAGCAACTGGAGCCTGCAAGACTTGTTGAACACACTAAGCCCACCCCAATGACGAATTTCCTCCAGCATGGCCACAGCTTCCAAGACCTCCCAAAACAGTGCCACCAACTGGGGATGAAATGTCTGAATACTTGAAGCCTATGGGGGCCATTCTTATTCAAACCACCGCAGTGTGTATATATACTTGAATATTTTATTATTTTTAATTTATGTGTATGGGTGTATTGCCTGCATGTGTGTTAAGTATACCTGTGTTGTGTAATGCCTCAGGAGGACAGAAGAAGGTGTTGGATCCCATGGAACTGGAATTACAGATGGTGGTTAGCTACATGTAGGAGCTAGGATTCAATCTCGGGTCTTCTAAAGAACAGCCAGTGCAATATAAGTGTATATATTCCATTTAATTATTTAACTAAACTTTATATATATTAAAAATTTTCGATTTATTTATTAAAAAATTTGTTTAAACATTTTTTCTTTATTTTTATTTCTTTTCTTTTTTAAAAATTTTATTTCTTTCTGTATGTGTATTGTACTGTCTGCATGTAGGTTTGTGCACCCGTGTCGTGCAGTGCCACGGAGGTCAGAAGAGGGTCTCGGATTCCCCTGGAACTGGAGTTCTCCTGGAATTGGAGTTTCAGACGGTTCTCAGCTGCCATGTGGGTGCTGGGGATTGAACCCGGGTCCTCTGTAAGAGTGGTCGGCGCTCTTAACCGCTAGGCCATCTCTCCAGCCCTTTATTTTTATTTCATGTGTATGAGTGTTACGTCTGCATGTGTTTAAGTGCACTCATGTTGTGCAATGTCTGAGGAGGACAGAAGAGGGTGTTAGATGCCCCGGAAATACAGTTGTTAGCTGCCATGTGGATGCTGGGATTTGAACCTGGATCTTCTGTAAGAACAACCAGTGTCTGCAGAGATACATGCACAGCCATGTTTATTGCAGCTCTCTTCACAATAGCAAGGAGCTGGAACCAACCCAAGTGCCCCTCAACTGATGAGTGGATAGAGAAAATGTGGTACATTAGAGTACACAATGGAGTTCTATGCAGCGGTAAAGAAAGATGACATCATGAACTTTTGGAGGTAAATGGATGGAGCTAGAAGATATCATGCTGAGTGAAGTAACACAGTCCCAGAAAAACAAACGATGAATGGTATACCCATCTGTGGATGCTAGCACCAGTTACCTAATTGTATGGCAAACTGAGCAACATTAATGTGATCTGAAAACAACTGTGCTCTTATATTGTAGAATCCCTTAAAAAAATAAACAAATAAAAAAACCAAATAATTCAGAAACTAAAAGAAAAACAACCAGTGGCTCTTAACCAATGAGCCACCTCTCCAAACCCCATTTTTATTTATTCTACGCATATGAGTGTTTTGCCTGCATCATCTATGTAAGTATACCTGCACATGCAATGCCCACAGAGGCCAGGAGAGGGTGATGAATTCCTCAGAACCAGGGTTACAGACAGTTGTTAGCCACCATGTGGGTGCTGGGAACTGAACCTGGATCCTCTGAAAGAGCAGCCAGGGCTCTTAACTGATGAGCCTTCTCTCCATCCCCATAAAAATGTTATATATATATATATATATTTCATTTATAGGACACTGGGCAGATGAAAGTCATGTGTGTTTCTGGAGATGGGGTAGATACTTTTAATTATGTGTGTGTGTGTGCATGTATATGTGTGTGTGTAAAATAAGTATGTTTCCAGTAGAGTTGTTTTTGCTTGTAAGTTAAGTTAGAGCATGGTTCTAACATGCACACTCCCGTTTCATTACCAGCCCGTCTGAATAAAGATCTATGACTGTAACCACATTAGTGAATCTGTGTCTGTTTAAGACAAGATGTTCTGATATATAGCTTTGCATACTCTGGTTTTCATTCCTGCTCAGACTGTATGTGATGTATTGTTCCCTACAAAGATCTGACGTCAATAAGGCTGGGAACTGACTCTTTACATTTCTAAAGATAATCTGAGTTTTCAGCCTTTAGTATTCTCCCCCACGCCTGTCCCTGTGTACATTAATCTCAGCTGAAGCAGGCATGATCACAGGGTTCTTTTATCCCACATAGCTTAAGATCATGACCAGGGGAGGAATGCTGTTGTCTCGGATGAATGTGAGTGATATTGTGTATCTTTTTAGGAATATGAACTTTAGTTTTATAACTAGAGTTGGTGAAGAGTAAACAGAAAGCTTTTTTAAAATTTTTTAAATTTAATTTCATATGTGTATGAATGCATTGTCTGCATGTAGGTTGGTGCACCCGTGTCGTGCAATGCCACAGAGGTCAGAAGAGGGCATCGGGTTCCCCTGGAACTGGAGTTAAGGACGGTTTTCAGCCACCATGTGGGTGCTGGGGATCGAACCCAGATCCTCTGCAAGAGCAGTCGGCGCTCTTAACCACTAGGCTATCTCTCTAGCCCCAACAGAAAGCTTTTTTGGCCTTTAAGGTCTTGAAATGCTTTCGTATTATTTATGAGGACATTTTTTTTTAAGATTTATTTTTTTATTATCTTGTGTGTGCGTGCGCGCGTGCATTCATGCATTCATGTGTGTGTGTGTGTGTGTGTGTGTGTGTATGTATGATCTGTGTGTAGGTATGTACATGTGAGCACACGTGCCCATAGAGGCCAGAGTTGTTAGAGTCTGCTGAATCTGGAGGTATAGGCAGTTGTTAGCTACCCAGTGTGGGTGCTAGGAACTAAATGGGGTCCTTTGGAAGGGCAGCATGTGCTCTTAATCACTGAGCCATCTCTTCAACCTCAAGATAATGATTTTACCTTAGAGTATTGCCTATGGATGAGAATGTCACAGGATTTTTTTCTTTTCAGACCATTAACTTGAAATATTTAACAGTCAGGCATGATGGTGCATGCCTTTAGTCCTAGCACTCAGGAGGCAGAGGTAGGCAGGTCTCTGTGAGTTCAAGCCCAGCCTGGTCTACAGAGTGAGTTCCAGGCCATCTGGGGCTATAGGGAGACCCTGTCTCAAAAAAAAAAAAATATTAAACAATATATAAAGTTGTTAATGTAACAAAGATAAAGATTTTTTTTTGCTGTCCTAGGTACTTGCTTCATTTTATATAGAATTAAAAAGCACAGCATAGAAACGTTTGTTTCATCAAGAATCTTCAAATTTTACTTGTTGACCGATCACTGGAATTCAAAACCAAAATTCTAGGAGTTCCATAGATACAGCCTTAATTGTTCAAATCTGAACTTTCTAAGCCTTTATGCCATGTTCTGAGTTATTCACACCTCCATGTGTTGATTAACCTGTTTTGTTCTATACACAGTCTGGATACGAACGTGCATTGAGCCAGAATTTTATCAGAAATAATCAATGGAGACTATCATAAGCAGATTTGCTCAGCAGAATTAGCTCTGGCCAGGATTTGACTAGCTAGATAATGTCCAATAAATTTGTGTTAGTAAGGAGCCTAAACATGTTACTTTTTTTTTTTTTAGGCTAAAAAAAAAGTTCTGTTGAACAAAAAGTGTGATCAGGAGAGGTTTATTTAGTAGAGTGTATCTAGGGTAAAGTAGGTCAGTTTATCTAAGTTCTCATGATGCGTTGGTTGGTTCAGTGCAAAACGGAAGACTACCGGTGGAAAGGCTGTTTGGGAGGTGCAGAAACTTCTGATAATGATGGGCACTATTTCTCATTTTCACACTCAGCTTTGTCATGCTAATTAGTCTTAGAAACTCATTTTGCCTATTTATAAAATAGTTAATACTATCTAGTAATAGTGGCTATATTGGAAAGTTGATTTAGGCTAAGACAGTGAATATAAAGTAGCTGGAGCAAATTAAGATTTGGATTCTTGGGGCTGGAGAGATGGGGTCTGGTTTCAGCACCCACATGGAAGGTAACAACTATCCTTAACTCCAGTTCCAGAGGATCTGATGCCCTCTTCTGGCCTCTGTGGGCCTGGCCTGACATGGGTGCACTTGCATACATTCAGGCAAAACACTCATACACATAAAACAAAATAAATATATAAATATAAACTTACAATGATTTTAATTCTTCTAGAGTCTGACCTTAATGTAAAGATCTGATGGTAAGTAGATTATTTGGGAGGTTCAGAGAATATGGTAAGGAACATGTTATGGTTTCTTTTCTGCTGTTGCGATAAAATACCCGGACAAAAAGCAATTTAAGTGAGAAAAGGTTTATTTTGGCTCACAGTTCCAGAGGGATACAGTCCATTGTGGTAGAGAGGCATGGCAACGGGTAGGCCAGGATAGCGACAGGAGCAGGAAACTGGCTGATCACATCGTGCCTGCACAAAGGAAGCAGAGAGAGAAGAGCAATTGGGAGAGGCTATAGAACCTCAAAGCCCGCCCCCAGTTACAAATTTCCTCTAACAAAGCTCCACCTCCTAAAGGTTCCATAGTCTTCCCACATAGCACCGCCAACTGGGGACCATGTGTTCAAACAAACACCTGAGGTCATGGGGGACATCTCATACTAAAACCACCCCAGGAAAAGAGATTAAGGGCTGACAGGGGCAGACAACATGGAGGTCATGGGCAACAAGTAGTTGGGGGACAGGAGGGAAAACTGGAGCTTAGTTCTGTAAGAAACTTGAAAACAAAACAAAACAAAACAAAACAAAACAAAACAAAACGGGCAAAGCACACAACTTAGAATAACTGTTCCCAAGGGACAAAGGAACTTGGGATAGTTAGACACCAACAAAGGGTCAGGTCACTAGTCGAAGGCTGCTGCGGGAATAGCAGCTCTTGTACTGGTTAGCAAGTGCCTGCACAGAGATGCAGGTGGCTGCTGAGACCTCAGCAAAGCACGGTGAAGGGCCCAAGAGAAGTGGAGGGGCTCTTTCAAGTCCTCTATACTAGTACCGTGTTTACTCAGGGCTTGGAAAAAGATAGCTACAGGTTGGACATCCCTACTTAGAAAATTAGAAATCTGGGCTGGAGAGATGGCTCAACAAACAGTTAAGAGCACTGACTGCTCTTGCAGATGACCGGGGTTCGATTTCCAGCACCCACATGGTGGCTAAGAACCATCTTAGGTCTGGCGTGGTGGCACACGCTTTTAATCCCAGCACTTGGGAGGCAGAGGCAGGTGGATCTCTGTGAATTCAAGGACAGCCTGGTCTACATAGGGAGCTCCAGGACAGCTGGGACTAAAGGGAAACCCTGTCTCAAAAAAAACAAAAAAAAAACAAAAAAAAAAACAAAACTAGAAATCTGAAATACTCCAGAATCTAGAGTTTTAAGCACTGACTTGATGCTACACTTGACCTTGCGTGATCTGTTAAAGCAGAGATACCCCCCAAAAATTGAATAAAATTACCTTCAAGCTAATGTGTTAAAAGCGTCTTCACGAAACATAAATGAATTTTATGTAGACTTGGTCCTGTCTTTTAAATAACTCATATATATATAATATATATATATATATATATAATATATATATATACATACGATATGATATGGATATTGCAAAATTAAAAAAAAAAACCTGAATCTTCTATTCTATCTAACATTTCAGATAAGACGATCTGTATTAAAATTAAAAGTTTATTTAATTTAATTTTATGTTTGAGTGTTTTGCCTTCAAGTATATAAGTGAACTCATGTGTGCAATGGCCACAGAGGCCAGAAGAAGGCATCTGAACGCCTGGAACTGAGTTATGGACAGTTGTCAGCTGCCACGTGGGTGCTGGAAACTGAACCCAGGTCCTCTGCAGGAGCAGCCAGTGCTCTTAACTACCTAGCCGTCTCTCCAGGCTCCTGCATTAAAATAAAAAATATCAGAAGATAACAGTTACAGAATGCTGTTCCTTTTCCTTCATAGCATGTTTCCTTTTCCTAATTGGCCAGTGTAAGGCTGAGCTGCTACAACAATGAAGACCCAACATACAGTGGTGCAAGAATTGAGAAGTTGCCTTGTCCTGTAACAGTCCAGACCATGAGAGATCTGCTCCACAGGCACTTCAGGGACTCAGGGTCCAGCTCTCTATCTTGTTGCTCACTATCTACCAGGGTGATACTTTTATATACATAGTGAAAATAAAATGTTCTGGGCTCAGTGGTTAAGAGTGCTGACCTCTGTTGCAGAGGACCTGGGTTCAATTCCCAGCAGCCACATGGCAGCCAAGAAACGTCGTTAAGCCAGGCAAGGTGGCACACGCCTTTAATCCAAGCACTCAGGAGGCAGAGGCAGGTGGATCTCTGTGAATTCAAGGCCAGCCTGGTCTACAGAGTGAGTTCCAGGCCAGCTGGGGCTACAGGGAGACCCTGTTTCAAAAAAAAAAGAAAAAGAAAAGAAAAGAAAAAAAGAAAAGGAAACTAGAATGTTCTGTATCTTGGCTTCAGTCAAAGGGAAGGAGAAAGAGCAGGGAGGATGCGTGTCTTATCTTAGGCCCAGATCCAGAGTGGTGCACAACACGCACTTCTCTTCAGATGGAGAGAACTTACAAACCCATATCCATACAAAAGCGTTTGGGAAATGTTAGGAATTTGGCTAATCAAGTCCCCAATGATACGTGAATTATCTTGAGAAAAAGAAAGATGGGCTTCGGCGGAGAACCGGGACTCAAAGCCACATGTTTGTACTGTAGCATCTATTTTAGGCTTGATTCTGCTTCTTGTAAATCTTATCACAGAAAAGGGCCAGGATGCAAAACTGTCAACTTGCCTGGTATCTTCTTACTCAAATCAAGTCCCAGAGCTATTTATATACGAATGGCATATTTGGATTTTACCTCATCTTTCCTCTTTGCCCAAACACATTATTGCCAAGAAATATAATTCCTACACTCAGTGTTGTACATTTGTATCCTTTGATGGTTTGATTTGTTATAATTATGTGTTCAGATTGAGGCTTGCCTAATTTTTCCCCCTTTTCCATCTTCTACTTAATAACTTCTGTTGATTCATTAAAAAGAGCTGAAGTGCAAATGAATGAAAGCCATTGCAGCAAGTCCCATACTTCCACATGTGATGAATACAATGCCCAACGTGAAAGGTGGAGTGATGGAACCACAAGTCAGAGGCCAGCTTCACAGTGAGTTCCAGGACAGCCTGAGCTGTGTGGTGAGACTCTGGCTCAAAAGACCAAGACCAAGAACAAAACCCACAGTGTTTGAAGGTCTTCAATATGTAGATATATTCTGTTTTCAGGCATATAAACACAATTATTATCAGTAAGTATATTTCAAGCATATACTGGATCCTTCCCTTACATTTAGGTAAATCAGGTTAAAGAGGCCCTGTCTCACCCCCAGGTCCCAACAAAGAGAGTGTGGAGCTTCGCAGGCCTTTAATCCCCCCACTCGGCTGGTAGAGACAGGCTGAACTCTGTGAGTTTAGGGTTAGCTTGGCCTACATAGTGAATTCCAGGCTAGCCAGAACTACATAGTTAGGCCCTGTCTTACAAAACAACAAAACAAAACAAAACAAAACAAAACAAAACCAATCAACCAGTAAACAGAACAAGTGTGGGGTTTGGGACAAGGGCCTCTGATGGCCGCTCCTTTCATGGGGATGCTCCACATTCCCACGAATGTTTTGCCTTCCTGTTGCTAACTGAAGACGATGGTGAACTCAAGTGTCAGGTCACCATAACTTTTTGTTTTTAAAATTATTTATTTATTATTTATTATTATTTGTGTGTGCATGATGTGTGTATGTGTTGAGTCTAGCACACATGTCCTCTGGAATGCACCTGGAGGTCAGAGGACAACTTCGTGGAGTCGGTTTTCTCCTTCCACCTTTATGTGAGTTCTAGGGACTGAGTCAGGTCTCCAGGATTGCTCAGAAAGTGCCTTTATCTGCTGAGTCATCCTGCTGCCTCCCTCTCCTTCCATGTGATCCATGCTAAGGCCTATCCACGTGATGTTCTCTGGAGACAGAAAGACGAGAGGGGAGGAGGGAGAAATTTAGGAGTGGGAGGGAGGTTGTGTTAGGAGCATCATGGGTGGAGTGTTGGAGCTGGACTCAACTGTCCTGAGTGGGCATCATCTAATGAGTGAGGCCTAGGTAGAGACAAAGGCTCAGAGGAAGGACCCAGTCTAAGTCTACCCCCCCCACGCCTCTCTCTCTCCTTCTCCTTCTCCCTCTCCCTCCCCCTCTCCCCCTCTCCTCCTTCTCCCTTTCCCCCTCTCCCTCCCCCTCTCTCCCTCTCCTTCTCCCTCTCCCTCCCCCTGTCCCCCTCCCCTTCCTCTACCTCTCCCCCTCTCCCTCTCCCTCCCCCTCCCCTCCTCCCCTCCCTCTCCCTCTCCCTCCCCCTCTCCTCCTCCCCTCCTCCCTCTCTCCCTCTCCCTCCCCCTCCTCCTCTCCCTCCCCCCTCCCTCCTGTCTTCCCCCTCACTTCTCCCCCACGTCTCTACCACCTCCTTTTTCTCTTCATTTCCTCTCACTTCTCTTCTCTCCTCTGCAACTAGAGCACCTATCTTTCCCTACCAGAAAATACTCCTGGCTCTTAGCATTTAGACTTGGGCCAGGGTTTACAGTATTTCCTTTCCACCTTGTAGATCTTGGAACCATGGACTGGATTATATCACCACCTTTCCTGGTTCTCCACCATAGTCAGCAGATGCTAAGATGCCTCAGCTTCCCTGACCATGTGAGCCAATTTCCAGAGTTATATCTGTATCCCTTTCTCTCTACCTACAGACCTAATAGCATCCCTATCTATTCATCTATCTATTATCTATCTATCTATTCTTCTATCTATCTATCATCTGGTATCTTAATCTTCATTTGGCATCTATCTATCATTTATGTCTATCATCTATCTATAGTCTACCTATAATCTATCTATCTTGCGATCTATAATCATCATCTAGCTATCATCTATTTATCTATCATCTATGAATCACTCTTCTGTCATTTTTTATCTATCAATCTATCTATCTATTCATTATCTAATCTATCATCTATTTCATCTATCTACTCCAATCTATTATCTATTCATCTCATCTATCTCTCTCTCATCTATCTCTCATCTACCTATTCAATCTATCTATCTATCATCTATTCTATCATCTATCTATCACATCTATCTTATTCATCTATCTATGCATCTATCTATCTATCCATCATCTTATCTATCTATCTATTTATCTATCTACTCTATCATCTATCTACTCTATCTATTATCTATCCTCTATCATCATCATCTATCTATCGATCTATTCTATTCATCTATCTATCTATATCTATCTATCCTCTATCTAGATTATCTATCTATATCTATCATCGATCTATCTAGCTAGATCTATTATTATCATCTAACATCATCTACTTATCATCAATCATTATCTATTCTATCTATCTATCATCTAAATCTATCTATCTATCATCTATCTATCGATCATCCTATCTATCTATTCATCTATCGACCATCGATCTATCTATCTATCTATCTATCTACCTATCATCTATCTATCTATCATCTATCATCTATCTATCTATCATCTATCTATCATCTATCTATCTATCTATTATCTATCTATCATCTATCTATCTATCTATCATCTACCTATCATCCATCTATCTATCTATCTATCTATCTCTCTATCTCTCTATCATCTATCTATCCTCGTCTATCCATGTCTAGCTCTTCTATCTAATTGACTCTCTGGAGAGCCCTAATCCCCCAGGAGGATTTGATGTCTCTGGTCTCCACAGCCACCTATGCTCACGTACACACACCCACACATAATTAAAAATAATAAAAGTAAATCTTTTATTTTATTTTTTTCTCATGTTTCTTTTTAAAAATTTTTTTGTTTATTTTTGTATGTGTATGAATGTTCTGTCTGCATGTAGGTTTGTGCACTTGTGTCGTGCAATGCTGCAGAAGTCAGAAGAGGGTGTGTCGGATTCCCCTGGAACTGGAGTTAAAGACGGTACTCAGCCACCATGTGGGTGCTGGGGATCAAACCCGGGTCCTCTGCAGGAGCAGTCAGCACTCTTAACCGCTAGGCCATCTCTCCAGCCCCCTCTCTTATTTTAAAATGAAGGGATTGTGACTTTTATCAAGCATAAGGTATGGGATGCTGAACCCAGCCCTGGGAGGATGAGTGGTCTGTTACTTGCCATTCTTGTGGAGACTGGGCCCTCTCTTCTATAGATAACAGCTTGCACATAGTACTACCTTGTGAAAGCCTGAAATGATTTTTAGTCAAGTGATTTATAAAAATTTGTTTTAGGCCCTGTGGGCTTTTGTCCATTTCTTTGTTTATTTTTGAGACAAGATCTCCCTGTAGCACCAGCTGGCCTGGAACTTGATATGTAGTCCAGGTTGGCCTCTATCTCACAGGGATCCATCTGCCTCTACCTCCCGAGAACTGGGATTAAAGGCATGTACAACCACACCATGTTTAGGCTCTGTGTTTTAGGTTTCTAATGATATATAAGTGTTTGGAATGGTGGAAATTTTAATGTATGGTACTTGAAAATCTTACAGCTGTATTTTATTTTATTTTATTTTTTGTATTTTCAAGACAGGGTCTCCCTGTAGCCCAGCTGTCCTGGAACTCACTCTGTAGACCAGGCTGGCCTTGACCTCACAAAGATCAGCCTGTCTCTACCTCCCAAGTGCTAGGATTAAAGGTGTGTGCCACCACTCCCAGCACAGCTGTATTTTAATCATTTACATAATTTGTCTTTATAATAATGAATAATTGAGAATTTGCTAGTCTCCATTTTATGTATGTTATATATTCTTTGTCTAATATTCTTTTTCTACATCCAGTTATATCCAGACCTTCCAAAAGGAATTCTATTCTTTGCAGACTTCTGCATAAGAGAAGAATACTACTGATTCTTCATCATTATGTTATTTTATGTTGTTCTAATTATAGATGTATGTACATCTTATTCAGGTGTTTGTTACCTCAATTAGATGATATTTATTGAAGGGAGGGACAAATTTATAACTCTTTTTAGTTCTAAGAACAGCCTTGGTTCCTGTGGGTACTCAAGGACTATATGTAAATAACTATTTACTGTCTTTTTTTTTTTTTTCTTTTGGTCTTTTTGAGACAGGGTCTCCCTGTAGTCCCAGCTGTCTTAAAACTCACTTTGTAGACCAGACTGGACTTGAACTCAGAGATCCACCTGCCTCTGCCTCCTGAATGCAGGGATTAAAGTCATGTGCCTCCACGGCCAGCTACTGTCTTATTTATGTGACTTAAAACTTTTTTTTTTTGGTCTTTTCGAGACAGGGTCTCCCTGTAGCCCCAACTGTCCTGGAACTCACATTGTAGACCAGGCTGGCCTTGAACTCACAAAGATCCGCCTGCCTCTGCCTCCCAAGTGCTAGGATTAAAGGCGTGCACCACCACGCCCGGCAAAAACTTTTTTTTTTTTGGATGGACTCTCACTATAGTCCTGACTGGCCTGAAATTGCTATGTAGACCAGGCTGGCCTCAAACTCAAAGAGATCCATCTGCCTCTGCCTCTCCCAAATGCTGTGACTAAAGGTATGAGACACCATGCCTGGATATATATATTTTTTAAGACAAGGACTCATGTAGCTCAGGCTGGCCTTGAGCTCTTTTTGTAGTCTGGAATGATCCTCTTGCTTCACTGAGTGCTGATATCAACAGGAGTCAATGTCTAGGTAAGTCAAATAAGCAGATACCCTTTGTGAGTCAGTCATTAGACCTTCAGAGGTAAAAGGTCAGCTGTTTATAGCTCTAAAAGTCTTGCTCTAAATATTGCGTGGTTCTGTGATTTTTATCTTTGAAAGACTAAAAAACTATTATATATCAAATTTCCACTCAGGATATTGCTTGTTCATTCAAGTGCCTCCGACCTAAACTGCAAGTCTTAATGTTTTAGAGTGGCATTAAATGCTTTCCCAGTATTGAGCAGGGACTATCCAGAGATCCCTAAGGCATGTGACGCTTCAGAAGCGTGTTTTAATGGGTTCATGGTTGTATTTATTACATTTAGTGCCAGGCAGTAGTACAAATTGCACATTGTTACCTTAATCCTAACCAGAAGACCTTTTGTAGAGCAATGTGTGGTTTGTAGACAGCAGCAAACACACGCAAAATATTGGGAGATCAGGCTGTGCCAAGACCACCAAGAAGCAGGTGGAGTTCATCTCAAAAGATTTTATAAGGTTTTTATGACTGGGCCAAACATCTGAAGCTTCCTTGAAATGTTAACAATGAACTATGGAAGAACAACTGTCCTTAAAAGACTAGCAAAAGTCTTTGAGAGAGTCTCAGGGCCGGGGTTTGGGGTAGATCTTAGCCCCACAACTTGTTATTTAGAAGGGAGGGAATTGAAGGTTGAGTTCAACATGCTACAAAAATTTCCATTTATTCATTAAGCTACTCCCTCCAAACTCCAAGTCTCTGAATTTCCAAGATAACTTCCTGAGAACTTGTGTTGTGCAACTGGATATTCCCAGAAATACAGCTTCAATTACATATCCAGATTAGAGGAGATTTAGCAAAAGGAAACTGTGTGGAAGCATGACTAGCTCTGTAAAACATCTGTATCTACTTCAACCTAATGAAAACAAGTTCAATAAATCATAAGAAGAACTGAGGGAATGGCTCAACAGTTAAGAGCACACATTGCTCCTGCAGAGGATGAAAGTTTGGTTCTCAGCACTCAGGCTGGGCAAGTTACAACCTTCTGCAGCTACAGCTTCAGGAGAATCTGATCATGTGTGCTCTCTACATGCACCTGCACGCGTGTGCACACACACGCACACACACACGCACTAAGTTGATCGCGGTAGCACTTGTCTTTAACTCCAGCATTATTGGAGAGACAGAGGCAAGCAGATCTCTCAGTTCATGCTAAGTCTAATCTACATACTGAGTTCCAGGCCAGCCAGGGCTACCTCTTCTTTAAAAGCCAAGCATGATGGTACATCCCTGCAATCCCAGAACTTGGGAGAATTGCTGTGAGCTTGAGGCTATCTCTAACTACTGTTTGAGGAAGGATATTATGTGTGGTCAGGGAACCATTAAAATTTCCCAGTCTCATACAGTGTGTTCCAAGTCATCTTGGGTTACAGAGTGTCTTAAAACAAACAACAACAAATGTTGTAATGGATGTTATCAAGGGGGAACTGGGGAAAACGAGGGAATTCAATTGGAAAGGGAGAAGGGAAGGACATACAAGGAACCATGGGGGTAAAGGGAAGAAGGAGCTCAAGAGAGGGGGACAACAGGGACACGCATTATCAAGGGGAAAACGAGCAAAATGGGGGTAAACTGGAGAGGGAGGCAGGAGGTTAGACAGCGAGAGGGAAAGAGGAGAAATAAATAAAGCTTAGGTGGCATAAAAAGCCACGGGGAAAAGTATTCACTAAAAAACTCCCTGAAAAAAAATGCATATAAAATATACAATACACATGAATGCACATTTATACCCGAAGACTATATAACAAGGAACACAGTGCCAGACAGGAGAAACCTCCATTCAAGTTGTTGGTCAAGGTAGCTCAAGAGGCTCCCAAAATAACACAGGCTATTGACACGGCCTTTGAAGTTAAGACCCCATTGCTGAAAACACGATGTACTTTAGACACAGGACTTGGAGCAATGGACCTGGAACTGACCTGGAGGCCTTCTTCCTGAGGACCAGCTTTCATAGTTCTAGAGGATACTATGCAAGCTGTTAAGGAAGAAAATCAATCAATGGTCCAACCCAGTTGTAAAGCCTTATAAGTATACATACTGGCACAGTGAACTATCTCCATTGGTATAACTACTGGCACAGTGAACTATCTCCATTGGTATAACTACTGGCACAGTGAACTATCATCTCCATTGGTTCAGTAGTGGCACTTTTATCTTGGGGGTACTCGACAGCAATCTAATTGGACTTAAAGACCTGTAAGTAGGAGGGAACTCATGGATGACACTGTGAACATAGCCAAATACGCATGGAGAGGTCATAGAGCCTAGAAAAAAACTTATATCTTTCACATCTCTAGACAAATTTCTTTTTCTTTTTTTTTGCGGGGGGGGGGTATTTTTGAGACAGGATCTCCTTTTAGTCCCAGCTGGCCTGGAACTCGCTCTGTAGACCAGGCTGGCCTTGAACTCAAACAGATCTGCCTGCCTCTGCCTCCCAAGTGCTGGAATTAAAGCTGTGTGCCACCACCACACCAGGCTAGACAAATAATATTTCTTACTGTATGCTAAATATGGATCCTTATATTTTTAAAGAAGTATACTGTACACCACTCATCAAAGAAACTTCTTTTTGCAACAGATGAAGGCTATTACAACTGCTCATACACATAGAATATACATCTGAGAAATGTCTAGTCCTAAGTGACACATTTACATTGGAACCTCTATACCTAAAACTCATGAAACAGTGAGATAGGGGGTATAAAAAAATACTATACATCCCTCAACTCTCACCAGCAAAGCTGCCTCACACAATGGAGTGTGACTCACACAGAAGGCCACAACTGGCCAAGTTTTAGAGAATAAGAGACTGCAGAGTTTGTGCCCTGGATAGGACTTGTATATGAAAACTCACCCTCTCAGGGCTCAGGGACCACTGCAGAAGAGGGAGCAGAAAGATTGTAAGAGCCAGGGTTGGTTCATGAACATTAAGAAACAGAAGTTTTCAGGCCACTGGGAACTTGTAACAATGGTGACAGCATACACAAGACCCATGCTGACTCAATCAGGCAAAATCCCAGCACGGAACTGGGGAATGGGCAGCAGGCCCCAACGTTAGCAGAACTGTTGGCAACTGATTACCGCAGGGTGAGGGAGAGTGGATCTTCTTTAAGGAGGTGACTGTAGATAGGCTGACGAGACTCCAGTGAATGAACTGGAACTGAGAGCCCTGTGGGTACAAATGCTTGATCAGACAGGACTTATCATGTATGACAGAATGCATGTGGATGGTGGGGTGTGGATGGTGGAGAAGGTCTACATTTGATTAAAATCTATTATATGAAATGCACAAAAACTCAATAAAAATATTTTTTGAAAAAAGAATCATAATTTTGGGGCTGGAGAGATGGCTCAGAAGTTAAGAGCACTGGCTGCTCTTGAAGAGGACCTGAGTTTGGTTCTCAGCATTCTCATGGTGCAAACAACAGTCTGTAACTCCAGTTCCTGGGGATCTGACACCCTCTTCAGACCTCCGAGGGCATTGCATGACATGGTGCACCTACATACATGCAAGTAATCCACTCATACATATAAAAAAATCTTAATTTTGAGTGTCCAGTTACTTCTTTCACTGTTGATAGAATCTGGCCAAGAATCGAGAGTCTATATGTTAACAGAGATTTTATGTTGCAAGTATTAGAACATGCTTTCTACATCCACCTCTTTCTTTAAATTATTTTCATTCACAGCCTCTTTGCAGGCTGGCCTCCAACTTTCAGCCATCTCCTGCCTCACATGCTGGAGACATGACTTCTGAACCGAGTCTTATGGCTTGTAGGTCCCTGTGCTGGATAGCTTGTGTTGTTAACTTGACATACTTGGGCTGAGGGAGCCTCAGTTGGGGAATTGCCTCCTTTGGACTGTCCTGTGGCCATGTCTGTGGGGCATTTTCTTGATTGTTGAGTGATATGGGAGGGCCTAGCCCACTGTGGGTGGTGCTACCCCTGGGCTGGTTGTTCTGAATAGTATAAGAAAGTAGGTTGAAGGCCGGGCATGGTGGCACATGCCTTTAATCCTAGCATTTGGGAGGCAGAGGAAGGCAGATCTCTGTGAGTTCAAGGCCAGCCTGGTCTGCAGAGTGAGTTCCAGGACAGCCAGAGCTACAGGGAGACCCTGTCTCAAAAAAAAAAAAAAAAAAAAAAGTAGGTTGAGCATGGACCATGGAACAAGCCAGTAAGTAGTGTTTTTCCATGGCCTGTGCTTCAGCTCCTGCCTCCAGGTTCCTGCCCTACATTCCTACCTTGGGCTCCCTCAGTAATGAACTGTGACCCAGGAGATGTAAGCTAAATAAACCCTTTCCTCCACAAGCTGATACTGATCAGAGTGTTTTATCACAGCAATTGAAGGCAAACTGAGACAGTTCACATATAAGAAGACAGGCCATGAACATCTTTAATGAGACAAGGTTGGAAGCAAGTGGAGTTGGAGAGTTGATTCTGCCTCATCTGACATTGATTTCCGCTGCCAAAAGGAAGTCTGGAGAGCTTGAACGGAGTTTTCCCATAGGGAAGAGAAGTGAATCTCCTATGTCAGCTAGCTGTTTTCCTTCTGGGCTTTGGCCTGATCAGCAAGGCATGGGCTAAACACCTATGGGGGAAGCTATACTGGTTCTGTATCAGAAAGCTACTGCCATTTGGGGCACCCCAAAGCAACCTGGATCTATTTCCTAACAAATTAACCTTGATATGCAATGCGACCAAGAGTAGTTCTCAATGTTTAGCTTTCTTGGGTCTCTCCTTATCCCATGCATCATAAATAGGATCCAGGCATCTTTGAAACTTTTGGAAGGGGAACCTGTAAGATAGCTAGCTGGTAGTTGAGATCAGTGGGCTTGCTCTCTGTCCCTGCTTGAGACTGTTATGGGAAGGCCCTATTGTTCCACCATGTGATGATAAGCCTCCTCTTACCTGAACAACTGTTCTGAGTATAGGGCAAGAAGTCTGTAGTAAAGCTTCACAGACCATTTCTTTCCAGCAGTTTGTATAGTGCTTTCTGACACCATGAAGATCAGCTGTTGATTTGCAGTGCAGGGTCTCAGCATAAATTTTTTTCATGTTCTTATGATACCATATCTTCAGCAATAGGGTCTTCTGTACATTTCTTATGTGTACCCAAATTTATAGGCAAATAGCCTTTGCTTTGGGGGGTGCTTTTAAAGCCTCCCTGGTTAACAACTCCTGGTAGGGCAGCCCAGAGCTGGCACTGAAGCCGTTATCTACCAATACCTTTTATTTAACTGTAGGGCAAAGCTTTACTACAGACTTCTTGTGCTACAATCTTACATGCCAAAGAAGATATGGTGCAATAGCGGCAGCTTGATAAATGTACACCTGGAAAGAAAAAAAAAATCCCAATTCAATCTATGGCTCGCTCCCTGGCAGGGTATGACATGGCTGACACTGTAGCCTTGGTGCCTCCTAATATCAGGAGGCTCTATTGACCACATTAGAAAACTATTGGCACCCCTTTATCAAAGAGTTATAATGCCCCAACCAAAATATTATCCAAGCATATGTGTCTGTGCCCATAGAGTAAATTTTTATAATCTTTAATATTTATTACTATTTATGCTTTATTACTAGAATTAAAAGGAGGCTGCTAAATGACTTACCAATACATTGCAAACAAAACTTGGGACAGTCCCAAGAGTTTGATGTGTCACCTCAGAAAAAAAAAATTGGATTTTCTATCTCTCACTCTCTTTCACCCTCCCATCCAAAGCCCAGGGACTCTCTTGCATTCAAAGAAGTTGGCATGTAAGATTATAAGGGCCAAGGAGGAGGGATGAATTGTGAGATCACAGATAAAATGGGCTGTATTTTTTTCTCTTTTCTTTTTATTTGACCAACATGTTTGTATAAGCAAACCTCTTCAACTGGACTGTACAAAAACTGGACTCAGATGTTAACTAATTGGGTTTATATGAACACGCCTTATGTTTATTGGTCCTTACTGGTCAAATAAAAAAATCTTTGGGGCAATGTGGGGGCACGAATGGGGGAAGGGATCTAATTTGATTAAAAAATGTCGTATGAAATACACAAAATGTCAATAAGAATATTTTTAAAACTTTTTTTTAATTTTTAAATTTTATTCACATGAGTGCTTTGCCTGCATATATGTAAGTATACCATGTGCATGCAATATCCCCAGAGGCCAGAAGAGGATGTCAGAAATCCTCAAACTGGAGTTACAAATGGTTGTCAGCTGCCAAGTGGGTGGTGGAAAATGAATCCAGGTCCTCTGTAAGAGCAGGCAGTCTCTTAACTATTGAGTCACCTCTCCAGTCCTCCTACTCCCCCCCCCTTTTTTGTTAGACACAGTCTCGGTCTATAGCCCAGACTTTCCTGAAAACTTACCATGTATTCCAGGCTGTCCTCAAACTTGAAGCCATCTTGCTGTTTCAGCCTCCTGACCGCCAGATATACAGATATGAACCACCATGCCCAGGTTATACATTTTTCTATTTTTATTCAGTTCTATGTATATATATATATTTGCATCAATATCATATATAGAGTATGGGTTCTGAAGGATATGAGTATGTCTGTTTTGTGTTGAGCTCACTTGTTAAATGCTCCAAGAAGGCCAACTAGCGGCACTTCAGTTATTGACCACAGAAAGTTGATGATAGAATATAAGTCAGTTTTATTTTCCTCCTCACCTCAGTGTCCAGCTTCTAACACACACTTAGCATCCACAATAACTATTCACCTTCATTTCCATTGCTACCATGCTATAGGTCCCCATGATATTTTACCTGGATTTCTTCCATAGTCCCCCTTTTATATTTATTTCCATGCTTAGTCTGCTCCACTCTAACATATAAAATTATAACCAGATCACATCATTTCATTTCTTTGCTAAGAGTTCTCCAAGAGCTACTCTTCTTGAAGAACAAAGTTCACTATTCCTTTTCTTTTCTTTCCCTTCCTTTTCCATCTTACAGCTTGTAAGATGTTCTTCAGGAAGGACCTGGAAATCCAAGTGTCTGCAGAGGGCAAGTACACAACACAATGAATGAAGGATGGGGTTGGGGCAGTGGTGAGCATAAGGTCACAGGCCTGTCTCAAGGAGTGGGTTTAGCCAACTGTTGCCACACAAGAAAGCAAGCTTATTGCTAACACATAGTTCAAATTTTTTCCAAAGTTCAAAAATTATTACATGGGGTCTCCTTATTTCAACTTTTGACAATGAACCTAAGAACACAGACACACCTGCATGTGGTGGCACACACCTTTAATCCCGGCAATGGGGAGACAGAGGCAGGCTGATCTCTGTGAATTGAAGCCAGCTTGGACTACGTGGTAAGTTCCAGGACAGCTGGGGGTACAGGGGGTACAGGAAAGAGAAAAAAAAACCTAAATAATCCTCCCAACAGACACAGGCATACACAGACAAATAGACACACACACACACACACACACACACACACACACACACACACACACACAGGCCTGAGTCTCTGTTCTGCTGAGCTCTTACCATGCCTCTAAACTTCCCTCTCCCTTGTGTTTCAATTGCCTTCATTATGTTTCTTGAAGGTTCTGTGCTCTCTTCCACTTTGGGGTCTGGGGACAGATTATTCCCTCTATCAGAACTCCTCTGTCCATTCACCACTTGCATAGCTTTCTTTTTGGGGGGAGTGTTTTATGGAAAGACGGTAATTCAGGTAGGCTTTGTCTTGTGAGAGAGTCCCTACCCACTCAGGCACCCTAGGGAGCAGAGGCTGAACTCAGGAACATGCACCCAGGTGTTGTCTGGGTGGTATAATTCCAGAATGGTGAGACTGGAGAAATGAAGGAAATACAGACAGATGTGTGCTATGCTGCTTTGGGATGAGCTGATCATGGCCCTCTCACTATATGAGACTTTTTTTTAAAGACAGGGTCTCCCTGTAGTCCCAGCTGTCCTGGAACTTGCTATATAGATCAGGCTGGTCTTGAACTCACAGAGATCTGCCTGCCTCTGCCTCCCAAGTGCTAGGATTAAAGGTGTGTGCCACCACACCCAGCTAATGATACATATTTTCATCTGACTGGGTATCCCGAGTTCAAGACGAACCTGAGATGATAAGGAAACCCTGTCTCAAAAACAAGCAAACAAACACACACCTTTTTTTTTTCTACTGCTAGGTAGTCTTTAACTATTATTAACAGGGAGTTCATATTACAGCTTCTTGCATTGGGGGGTTCTTAGAAACATGGGTGATACATATGTCTCACCAACTTAACTGAAACCTGATTTGTGGTAAGGAGTTTTCAGCACAGGCGATTTTTTTCTTTATCCAGAATCAGAATAAGATAGATAGGTTTCCTTTGTCTGTATTTTTTTCAAAGATTCTATTTTTATTGTTTGTTTGTTTTTTATTTATTATTTTTATGTGTATGAATGTACTGTCTGCATGTAGGTTGGTGTACCCATGTCATGAAGAGGGTGTCGGATTCCCCTGGAACTGGAGTTAAAGATGGTTCTGAGCCGCCATATGGGTGCTGGGAATCGAACCCGGGTCCTCTGCAAGAGCAGTTGGTGCTCTTAACCCCTGAGCCATCTCTCCAGCCCCCAAAGATTCTATTGTTATCCAGAGACTTTTAGCGCTGAGCTACACTGGCACTCAGAAGGTAATCTGTTTAGGTCACTAAAATTGGTTTCTGAGTCTAAGATAACCTCCCTGTGCCAAGAAATCCTCAGCCTGCAGTCACTGCTACGATTTTCAGTTTCTTTGTTTTTGTCCCTGAGGGGCTTCCTGTTGTTTCTTTCTAGAAGAATGCTTGTGCTATTTTAGGTGAATTTCTAGGCGATTTGTGGTGAGGAGACTTGTGGGGTCACATGCACTCATGTATTTTTGGAATCAAAGGTCTTACTGTAATCATGTGTTCCTAGGTTTGATCTTCATCTCTACTCCAAGGCAGTGTGTTGCATAGCGTCCCACTTCAGTCCGGGCTCACAAAGAGTGGGGTTCAAAACTGGCGTCATGCCACATGAGGGAATGGATATTGAAAACATTCACATGGATTAAGTCTGGGATGCAATCCAGAGAACAATGGTTGCTTTGTTGACCTTTGTTTTCCTAAAGAATTTAACACCGTTGTAGAGGTGGAGTAAATATTTCAACACTTATTGGTGAGTAATTTATTTATATTAAAAAGGAATTATAAATATCACCAGCTCCTTTAGCCAAGAACGGAGGCATAGGCTTGAAATCCCAGCACTTAAGAGGCAGAGGCAGGAAGATGATTGTAAATTTGCAAGCAGCTTGGGCTACATAGTGAGTTCTAGGCCATTCTGAAATAAACAGCAAAATTCTCTCATGAAAAACCAACCAACCACCACCAAAAACCCTCAATACCTTCCTCCACTAGCATCTTTAAATTTAGTTAAAAATTTTTCTTTTTATTTTATAAGATTTCTTTTTATTTTATGTGTATTTCTGTTTTGCTTACATGCATGTAAGTGTATACCACCTGCATACAATGCCTTTGGAGGTCAGAAGAGTGTGTGTGATTCCCAGGAACTGGCATTACAGACAATTTTGCCCAGGTCCTTTGCAGGAGCAGCCAGTGCTCTTAACTGAGTCATCTCTAACCCCTAAATTTTCTTTCATTAAAAAAAAAAATTGAGATGGATATTAACAATATTGTTTTTCAAAAAGTTTCCTGATCTTAAAGCTAAAGTAATTTTTTAAATTGAAAAAAAAATTTTTTTGTCTTTTTGAGACAGGGTTTTCCTGTAGCCCCAGCTATCCTGGAACTCACTATGTAGATCAGGCTGGCGGTGAACTCACAGAGATCCAATTGCCTCTGCCTCCTGAAAAATTTAATTTTTTATTTATTTTTATGTATATGAGTGTTTTGCCAGCATATATGTAAGTGCACCCGTGTCATGCAATGCCCGTGGAGGCCAGAAGAAGACACTGGATCCTTGGAACTGGAGCTATGGACAACTGTCTAGCCACCATGTGGGTGCTGGGAATTGAACCTGGGTCTTCCAGAAGAGCACCCAGTGTTCTTAACAACTGAGCCATCTCTTCAGCCCTGTAATTTTAAAATATTTATATTGCTTACCTTTTTCCCCTCCATTGGTAGTTAATTCTAGTTACATCTCAGTTGCTGTCATAAAACACTATGATTAAAAGTGAGTTAAGGCAGAAAGAATTTATTTTGGCTTATAATTTCAGGGGATAAGAGTCCATTAAGGCTGGGGAGACGGGATAGCAACTAGCAGGCATGGTGTCAGGAAGAGGAAGCTAGTGCTCATGTCAACCACAAATCCAAAGCAGAAACCATGAACTGCAAGTAGGACAAGGTTATAAACTCTCCAAGCATGGGTCCAGTGACGTACTTCCGCCAGCTAGGCTCCACCTCCTAAAGGTTCCACAGCTCCCCCTCCCTCCCTGAACCCGTGGGGGAAATTCTCATTCAAACCACCACAGCAGCGGTGCTAGGGCTCGAACCCAGGGCTTCAACCATGCTAAGACCTCCACCGTGGCGCCCTAGCACAGTCCTCATTTGTGCATTTCTTGTGGTACTTTGTGCTTCTCCTCTTTTGTTGTGTCTGTAGCCCATGCAGTTTTGTCAGCCTCGGCTGATATTTTAGGCAATATAATTCTTCTCTAGGGGCATCCTTGGTCTTGACACATTGGATGCCAGTCCAACCCTCACTGTAAAACTGAAAATATTTCCAGACATTGGCAAATATGCCCTGCAGGGTAAAGTTCCTCTCAGTTGAGAAATGCTGCATTCAAGGGCCTTGCACTGCATTTAGAGTTCCATATTGACTTATGACATAAATTACAAAGCAGTGTTTAAGTGCTTTCCACAAAATCAAATCTGAGATTTACATTTTCTTGGGGAAACTGTGATCTGGTGTTGGGCCGGTCCTGTCAGCAGGTTTGGGCTGACAGAGATGAGCTATTTTCCTGTCACCACACATTGTCGACTAACTCCCTCCTCAGACCCTGCTCTCTCATTTTCATCCGCTTATTTATAGTTTTCAAATATCTGGAGGTTTATGGTATTGGTGTGTTGATAAAACACCTCAATTCCATAATGGGTAGACTCATTTTCTGACAATTTTTTGTGGGGGAATTTGCATTTGAATGCACCTGTTTTACAGATGATGAAATTTCCAAGCACACATAGACACAAAGATTAGAATAGTATTTGTTGGCATAAACAAGAAAAGTTTGGCGGTAGAACTGTAACATTTTTTTCCCCTTTAGCAAAGCTACAGCTAATTAAGTCAGCAATTTTTTTTAAAGAAACATTCCTGCTTTCTTATATTCACATATTTGACAATGTTTTCCACAATTTAGAATTATATATAAAAACCTAAGCAATAAAATATGTTTTGCAAAGAAAGACATTTATGTTAAAACAAAGCTTATAACAAGTAACACATTTTAGGTAGTGAAAATAATTTTAGGTAATAGAAATTAAATTGAGCCCAATAGCAGGCTGCCTTCTGGGCCCTCTAAAGCTGCTTCTGCAAGCTCACCACGATCACCAGCCAGCGGTGGACCTGGAGCTGAGGTGTTTGATGAGGGGACAGAACTGGATCCATGAAACGTCATCATCCTCACTTGACAACTGGGGAAGGAGGCTGAGAGGGATCAAACCATTAAAAATAGTCATCTGAGCCGGGTGTGGCGGTGCACGCCTTTAATCCCAGCATTTGGGAGGCAGAGGCAGGCAGATCTCTGTGAGTTCAAGGCCAGCCTGGTCTACAGAGTGAGTTCCAGGCCAGCTGGGGCTATAGGGAGACCCTGTATCAAAAAGACAAAAAAAAAAAAAAAAGTCATCTTGCTAGCTGGGCTCAGACAGCCTCCTTCTTCCCAAGGTTCTTTCTCCTGAGCAACATATTCAGGTGCTGACGTCATGTTCCAGCTCTTGCTGGTCAAATTCCTTTGAAAAGTCAAAGGAATTTCCCTGTCTTCTCGAGGTCAACAGGCTGCACTCTTAGAGCCTTAGGTAAATCCTTAAGGAGAAAATACTTCCTTCCTCTACCATGCAGAACACAGCCTGTGGCTCAGAGAGAAAAGAAACTTCCACAAACACAGGGGTGGTGAAACGAGAATGAAGACATGCTAGAGATAAACAGGCAGAGAACTCCATCCTGCATGACACTTACAGCAACCTATGTTTGTCGAGAAAATTCATATGATGATCTTTCTGTTTCCTGTGAGAAAACAACAGAGGGAATAAAATATGCCCAGAATCCAGGCCGGCATCACAGTGCAAGCCTGTTATCTCAGCACTTGAGAGGCAGAGGCCAGCCAAGGCTTCAGGGGACTATCCAAGAATGCACAAAACAACAAAACAAAACAAACAAAACAAAACACACATATGTGTGGCAGTCAGAGTACAACTTGCAGGAGTCAGTTGTCTCCTTCAACCATGTGGCTTCAGGCGTCAAACTCAGGTCACTGGGTTTGGGTAAATCCACGGAGCCATTTCAGTGGCTCTTATTTTTCTTTTTTTAATGTGGATTCTGGGGCTCCAACTCAAGTCCCCATGTTTGCAAAGCAAACACTTCACTGAGCTGTCTCCCCAGTCATTCATATATATATATATATATATATATATATATATATATATATATATATATATATATATATATATGTGTGTGTGTGTGTGTATACATATATATGATATGTATATATGATTAACAACCCGGGGTTTTGTGCAGGCTGGGCAGCAAGCACTCTACCTTCTAAGCTATCATCAGACCTGCAATGCTATTTTATTTATTTGTTTATTTTGAGACAGGGTCTTACTGTGTACCTGGCCTCAAACTCTCAGTGTAGACTAGGCTGGCCTCCAGCTCACAAAGATCCTTCTGCTTCTGCCTCCCAGTGCTGGAATTAATTTATTTAAATATTTTATTTTAAGCTGGGTGGGGTGGCACAGGCCTTTAATTCCAGCACTTGGGAGGCAGAAGCAGGTGAATCTCTGTGAGTTCAAGGCCAGCCTGGTCTACATAGTGAGTTCCAGGACACCTGGGGCTACAGGAAGACTCTGTCTTAAAAAGACCAAAAAAATTTTATTATTTTTATTTTATATGTCTGACTGTATTACCTGCATGTATGTAAGTGTACTTGTGCTATGCAGTGCCCATGGCCTCAGAAGGGGATGCTGGATCTCCTGGAACTGGAGTTATAGGTGGTTGTTAGGCTCAGTTTGGGTGCTGGGAACCAAACCTGGGTCCTCGGGCCATATATTTTTTTTTAATTTTATTTATTTCCGTATGTGTATGAATGTGTTGTCTGCATGCAAGTCTGTGCACCCGTGACGTGCAGTGCCGCGGAGGTCAGAAGAGGGAGTCGGATTCCCCTGGAACTGGAGTTCTCCTGGAATTGGAGTTTCAGACGGTTCTCGGCCGCCATATGGGTGCTGGGGATCGAACCCCGGTCCTCTGTAAGAGCTGTCGGCGCTCTTAACCGCTAGGCCATCTCTCCAGCCCCCTCCAGCCATCTTTCCGGCCCCTATAATGTTATTTTTTTAAATGGCTATGGAATCAACAAGGACGTTCTGATTATAGAGGTCAATTTTGTTTTCAAATATTTGCTGCTTTGTAGTTTTTATTTACTTTGTAAATGTCTCACTCTGGTGACACTAACATACACTCATACTTATGATCGCATGTTAACACAAAGGTATCAGGAGAGCTTTCTCCATTGTTTCAGTATACTGCTGAGTAGCTGCAAGGTGGGCTACTGAGAGGAAGGGGTTGTGGCAGACACTTCTCAGATCATTTAGAAACTTTCTATCCCTGATTATTTGTTTCACCTCCCCTCAGAGGTGAATTATTACCTCATTTTCAGAAGGAAGTAAAAAAAAGAAAATAAAGTGAACGCCAAATTCAAACTTTCTGAACAGCTCTCCTCTGCTTTCATGTGAATGCATGACGTGTGACTATCTGCAGCTCTCGCTCCCTGGTTGCCTTATGTTCTTGACATTTCCTCTGTAGTTTCAGCTAGGCAAATGATTTGCTGATGAATGTGAACATAGGTTCCCTGGGGGGGAGGGGGCGGAGCGGAAAGCCTTGCATCTTCAGACTGAATCTTCTGCAAGGCTGATCATCTGATTTGAATGAGTGATTGTGAGGAGTGTGGATTGTTGCAGGTCTAGAGCCTAATTACAATGATCTTGGGTTATCTTTAGCCCCCTAAATAGCTGTTCCTTGCCCACCTTTGTGTCTAACCCAAGATCCCGTGACTAGAGATAAAAACCTTTTGAAAGCCAGATGTGGCAGTGCTTGCCTATAATCCCAGTACTCAGGAGGCAAGGACAGGTGAATCTCTGTGAGATTGATGACAGCCTGGTTTACATAGTGAGTTCCAGGACTACAGGAAGACCCTGTCTCAAAATGAAACGAAAGGAAACAAAACAAAACAAAACAGCAATAATCTTTTGGAATCTAAAAGGCTGAGTGTCATCAGACAGCATTTGAGACCTGTAGCTGAGATTTCTCTTTTGCTGTATTTACCTACTTGATGTTCCCACTAAAATATTTGAAAACTATCTTATGAGTTAATTTGTTTTATTACTATAAAAAATATGAAACTGTGTCCATGTTGGAACATGGAATTTGAGGTGTCCTAAATCTGTGCTCTTGGTCCGCAGTCACTCAGATTTGGTTCCAGAATAAACTCTTATCCCTTCTGAGATAATAAGAGTTGTGCTTTTGCATGGGCATAATTTTTTTAAGTGTTTTTGAGACAGGGTCTCCCTTTGGTCCCAGCTGGCCTGGAGCTTGCTCTGTAGACCAGGCTGGCCTTGAACTCACAGAGATCCGCCTGCCTCCCAAGTGCCGGGATTAAAGGCCTGCACCATCATGCCCAGCAGACATGGGTTTTGTACATTAACAGGAAGAGCCTTCTTTTTTAGTGAGTTGTGAGCTGCTTCAGGCAGGCCTTCCTGGTTTCCTTACATTTTTTTATTGTTGCTCAGTTTTTTTTTTTTTTTAAATCTCAGTTACTAATAGCTTATTAGTAATATTTTAAATCTAATTCTCTTCTACCTCTTCTTTCTCATGATACCACCAGTGAAATTCTATGTACCTTTTATATAACAATTTAGTTGGACACAAAGAGCTCAGTTCACAAATATTTTTGATTATTATCTATCTATCTATCTATCTATCTATCTATCTATCTATCTATCATCTATCTATCTGTCTATCTTCCATCCATCCATAGATACAGACAAAAAGTTGGTGTTGTTACTTTAAGACAAACTGGCTTCAGACTCATTACATGCAGGCTGGATTTAACCCCTGATCTTCTGGTCTTTACCTCCTGAGTATTGGGATTAAAGGAGTGCATTATGACTCCCAGCTCTGATACTCATAATATTACAATTGAAATAACCAACATGTGCCAACTGTCTACTTAGTTACATAGTTAGCAGTGTAGCCAGAGCAGCAGCCAGCAGCCCTTCCTGATTTCAGCCTCTGTGAACTGGTGGTCACTTTGTTTTATTGTATCCTTGCTCACTTTTCCTCCCCCTATATCTGGATGCTTTGAAGCAAATCCCAGACATTTATATTATTTCATCTGACAATATTTCAAAAGGCAAGCACTCTCAGGTATTACATATTTTAACTATTTGATTTTTTTAAGTTACAGCCTACAAGCAGTAAAATATACAAATCATAAGTGACCATGATGAATTTGTACAACGTCACCATTGCCATGTTCCAGTTGTGTCTTAAAGGTAACGTCTCTCCTTGCTCAACACTGTAAATTTACTTGGTCTGGCTTTGAGCTTGATATGTGGAATCACACAGTGTGTCTTTGGAGTCTGGCTTCTCTCAAAGAATTTTGTTAGAGATTTATCTGTGTGGCCATGTAGATAAACAGCATTTCCAAAGTTATGTAGAAGGCAATTGTGGGACTACACTAATTTATCCATTTAATTAGGACAGCCTTGTACCAGATGGTCTTATGTCCCTTGTAGAAATAGGCAAATGAAGCTTATGAGGGACTAATTTACTGAAGTCGTGGAGGTAGTAAGTAATGGAGTCTGAATTCAAAATTCAAGCTAGTTTTGCCTGTTCCAGAATCAGAAATCTTTTTTTTTTTCTTTTTTTTGAGACACGATCTCACTGTAGCCTAAGATGGCCTGGAACTCCTTACGTAGACCAGGGTAGCCTTGATTTCACATAAATCTTTCTGCCCCTGCCCCTGCCCCTGCCACTGCCCCTGCCCCTGCCCCTGCCTCTGCCTCTGCCTCTGCCTCTGCCTCTGCCTCTGCCTCTGCCTTTCTCTGGAGTGCTGGTATTAAAGGTATGTGCCACCATGTCCAGCTTATAATCAGAAATCTTAATGACTATACTTTTGCAAAAGCTGGTTCCCCATACCACCCAGATGTATCTATAGTTTAGTTATCTTTGTAACACTGATACAAAGCTATAAGTTTTCTAGAGAAAAATAATGTAATTATTTAATTATTCCCTGGAGTTTTGCCCTGTCCTTGGCTTTCAGATTTTTTTTTTTTTGGTCTATTTCTTGGAGATTATTGGTCTATTTCTACCTTCTTTAAAAAATGTTGAGCCAGGTGAAGTGGTGCACTCTGATAAACCCAGCATCCCAGCACTTTAGAGGTAGAGGCAGAAGGAGGGAGGGAAGCCTGTCAGAAACGCATAGTGAGATCTCGCCTCAAAAAAAACAAAAAGGGGCCAGAGAGATGGTTCAGAGGTTAAGGCACTGGCTGCTCCTGCAGAGGACAGAGGGCTTGGTTCATGGCACCCACAACTTTCCATAACTCCTGTTCCAGGGGGATCTAATGCCCTCTTCTAGCTTCTTCAGGCATTATACACAGAGATACACTTAACATACATGCAGACAAAAACTCATATACATTAAATAATTTTTTTTTGTCTTTTTGAGACAGGGTCTCACTGTAGCTTCAGCTGTCCTGGAATTTGCTATGTAGACCAGGCTGGCCTTGAACTCACAGAGGTTCACCTGCCTCTGCCTCCCAAGTGCTAAGATTAAAGGCATGCACCACCACGCCCTGCAAATAAAATTTTTTCCCCTCTCTCTTTTTTTTTCTTTTCACAAATAAAAAATTTTAAAAATGTGGTAGGAGAGGAAGTGGGATGTGCACCCAGGAGACTGTTATCTGACTGTATTGAAAAGTAGGACTTGTAATCTGTGTCTTCAGACTATCATCCAGTCATGGTTAAGCTTTTTTTCCTCTTTCTTACATGCTTTATTTATTTTTAAAGATTTACTTATTTTCATTTTCCATTTGAGTGCTTTGCCTGCATGTATCTAAGTGAACCACTTGTGTATCTGGTGCCAATGGAGGCCAGAAGAGGGTGTTGGACTTCCTGGAACTAGAGTTGGAACTGAACATGGGTCTTCTCTAAGAGCAGCCAGTGCTCTTGGGGGCTGGAGAGATGGCTCAGTGGTTAAGAGCACTGATTGCTGATGCAGGGGACCCAGGTTCAATTCCCAGCACCCACATGGCAGCTATGAACCATCTTTAATGCCGGGCATGGTGGCAAATGACTTTAATCCCAGCACTCGGGAGGAAGAAGCAGGCAGATCTCTGTGAGTTCAAGGCCAGCCTGGTCTACAGAGCGAGCTCCAGGCCAGCTGGGACTAAAGGGATAACGTGTCTGAACACCCCCCACCAAAAAAAAAAAAAAAAAGAGCAGCCAGTGCTCTTAACTGCTGAGCCATCTCTTCAGTTCCACTTTCTTGCTTTCACATTTTGTTTGTTTGTTTGTTTGTACTGGGAGCTGGACTATACATGCTTGGCAGGTCATCTACGACTGAACTATTTCACCAGGCCTCTTTTTACTTTTTAGTTTTAGATGGGGTCTCATCAAGTTACCTGGGCTGGCCTTGAACCTACTCTGTAGTCAAGGTGGGCCTTGAACTTTGGAAATCTGCCTGCCTCATCCTCCCGACTAGTTGTAGTGACAGTTTTAATCACTCATGTCTAATCACACAGCTAGGTAAGTGGAACTTTAACATCTAATATGCACATAACTGCTTGCTTTGCCCAAACAAATGCAGAATAATATCCTCTTACATCTTTTTAAAAATATTTTATTTATTATTTTTATTTTATGTGTATGTGTGTATTGCCAGCGTATATGTAAGTGCACCCATGTTGTGTAATGCCCTAGAAGTCAGAAGAGGGCATCAGATTCCCTTGGAACTGGAGTTATGGATGGTTCTTAGCCACCATGGGGTGCTGGGAAATGAACCCAGGTCTTTTGCAAGAGCAGTCAGTGCTCTTAACCACTGAGCCATCTCTCCAGCCCCGCCTCTTACTTCTTAAACTAGTTTCTAGCACTTGGGAGGCCGAGGCAGGAGGAAAAAGACAGAATTCAAGGCCAAACTGGGTTATGTCTGGTTCTTTCCTTCCACCATGTGAGTTCAGGGATTCAAACTCAGGTGTGTCAGGCTTGGTGGCAACTTCCTTTGCCTACTGTGCCATCTTGCTGGCCCTCAAGTTTTTTAAAGTCTTAAAGAAGCATAAGTAGGTTAATAGATAATGGAAGGTCTTCAAATTGTAAAACCTGAATAAAACTGTCATTTTGATGCTAGATAACAATCTAATACAGGAAATCTTCTCCATTGCTTTTTGATTTTCATGGTTGTTCATTGGAGTTTTGGTCATGAATATACAGTTCATAAACCTTTTAGAACTGCTATCAATAGCCAGGCGTGGTGGTGCACTCCTTTAATCCCAGCACTCGGGAGGTAGAGGCAGCCAGCCTGGTCTACAGAGCGAGCTCTAGGCCAGCTGGGACTAAAGGGAGACCCTGTCCTGAAAAGACCAAAAAATCCCCAAAAAAAACAAAAAACAAAAAAAAACAAAAAAACCCTGCTATCAAATCACAGACCCAAAGCATATTTTTAGAACATAATTTTAAAATTTTGTTAAGTACTGAATTAATTCACCATAAAACCATCATGCATTGCTCTTTTTAGAGAAAATGCTAAACAGCTCATATGCTTTGTTTAAAAATAGGCTTTTTCTTCCTAAGCAATTATCTTCTTTTCAGTTCAGCTACTCTGTCTTTGGTGTTCAACAAGACTGCAGTTCCAATAAGGTTTTGTTTTGCTACGCTCATCATGAAATTATCTCATATTTTTTCCTACTTGCCTCTAAAGCTATGAAAATTTAAATGTATTTTTTTTACAGGATTGCAGCTTAGTGTTAGAACACTTACTTAATATGGACAAAGGCTCTAGATTTAATACGGTCTACTGCAAAACCAAAGTATGAAAATATGTTTTGGTCAAAAGTGTATACATTCAGGGCTAGAGAGATGGCTCAGCGGTTTTGAGTACTGGCTGCTCTTGTAGAGGACCTGGCTTTGATTCCCAGCACCCACATGGCTAACAACCATCTGTAACTCCAGTTCCAAGGGATCCAATGCAATGCCCTCTTCTCATTTTCATGGGCATTTCTTGACATGGCTGCACTTATATACATGCAGACAAAGCATTCATACATATAAAATAAAAATAAATTTGAAAATTTTAAAAATTGTATCCCTTCAGAGATAGGAAAGCCCACACAGTTTAGCTCTCAGAGGTTTCTGTAAAGAAGCGACTGTGACTCTGACTAGAGCAGGTAGCTAAGTGGTTCAAACCACAAATTTTCAGAGCCAAACTCCCTTGCTTAAATTCTGGTTCTATTACTTAATGACCAGTACGTGATTTTGGTTAACCTACTGTATTAGTCACTTTTCTGTTGCTGTGATAGAACCACGGGATGACCAAGGGAACTTCTAAAAGGAAGAATTGATTTGAGCTTCGGATTATCAGTTTCAGGGAATTAGAGTCCATCATGGCAAGGAGGCATGGTGGTAGAGGCTGGAGCAGAAAGTCGAGGTTCACATCTTCAAGCAGGCACAGGAAGCAGAGAGCAACTGGAGACTCACAAGGCTTTTTGAACTCTCTAAGCCCACCCCCAGTGATGTGATTCCTCCAGCATGGCCACACCTTCTAAGATCTCCCAAAACAGGGCCACCGACTGGGGACAAAATGTCTGAACGCTTGGAGCGTATGGGGTATATTCTCATTGAAACCAACACATCTACCTTGTGTCTGTGCAGAATGTCTACAAAATGGAGTTCATAAGGTTGCTGTGAGAATTAAGCAAGCAATCCCACCTCAAGAACTTAGAACTCTGCTATCTTAGAACAAAGGCTCCACAGATACTTTAAAAAAAGCTTGTTTTGGGCTGGAGAGATGGCCTAGGGGTTAAGAGCGCTGACCACTCTTACAATGCAACAAAGAAGAGTGTAGTCAACCCACCATGCCTTTAAGGGCCTAGATAATGCCAGCAAAAGAATAATGGAGTTATTTCTTCTGTAAATATCCAGACAGAGATCTCAGGCTCGTTTTGTTTTATGGTATGGAAAGTGAGGCCCCTGCCATTATTTCCTTTAACTTTTGGTCTAGCTGCCCATTATTGCTATTAGTTTATTTTTAAACAATGTGGTGACAAGCAAGAGCCTAAGTGGCATTTCCTATAATTGGATACTGCTACCACTGTCAAATGAAGTTCTTTGACTATACTAGGCACATGTGTGTGACTAAGTTCAATATTCTGCAACAGTCAGGTTCTCTCTCTCTCTCTCTCTCTCTCTCTCTCTCTCTCACACACACACACACACATGCACACACACACACATTATAGAAAGAGAATTTATTATGAAGGCCTCCCCTAGGGAATGATTATTCAGACTAAAGCATTTCCTACATAATCCACAGAGGAAGTGATGCCATTAAGGACTCTTAGAAATCTGTGCACAGTCAATGAGGAACTGATTTTCAGCACATATTGTTAATACACAACTATTCTGTTGTATCCTTTCCCACAACCTTAAGTATGTACACACTGAGAACCTCTGGTAAAAGAAAGCTGAATCCCCCAACTTCAAGGATGAGTCATGAAGACTTTTTTTTCATTAAATGGATGATTACTGCTGTCACTTGGGGAAAAGTCAAATGAATGAAATAGTTGTTTAATAGACCATCTCTATCTCCATTTCGAAAACCAAATCGCCTCACCTTATTTCTTTAAAAAGCCGTAGTGATTTACTGATTTTCAAAACCAAAAAGTTAGTATGTTCTTCAGTACATTAGTGAATAACTAGTATGATTCTTGCATTAACAATGCTCAGGGCTGGAGAAGTGTCATGAACACCTTTTCATACAAACATGCTCTGTTGATGTTATAAGCTTCTGGGTAGCAGGCAATATTTTGTTTGATCCTTGCTAAATACACAAATACCATAGTAAGTATTTGTTCTGGTTTGCCTTCAACTGCTGTGACAAAACACTCTGACCAATACCAACTTGGGGAGAAAAGGTTTTATTGATCTTACATCTCCAAGGTCACAGTTCATCACTGAGGAAGTCCAAGGTAGGAACTCAGGGCAGGAACTTGGAGGCAAGAGCTCAAGATGCCATGGAGGAACACTGCTTTCTGACTTGCTCCTCAGCCTGCTTTCTTATACAATATAGGACCACCTGCCCAGGGGTAGCACTGCCCACAATGGG
Organism: Rhizomys pruinosus; assembly: GCA_009823505.1. Taxonomy (NCBI): domain Eukaryota; kingdom Metazoa; phylum Chordata; class Mammalia; order Rodentia; family Spalacidae; genus Rhizomys; species Rhizomys pruinosus. The sequence continues at coordinate 343,141 of VZQC01011509.1, forward strand.
TTAGGCCCTCCCATATCACTCAACAATCAAGAAAATGTCCCACAGACATGGTCACAGGCCAATCCAATAGAAGCAATTCCCCAGTTGAGGCTCCCTCAAAACAGGTGTGTCAAGTTGTCATTAATGCTAATCCAGCACAGTATTGAATAAATAAGAAAGACTAAATGAGGAAATTGAACATTTTAAGATTTTTTTAAAATGGGGCTGGAGAAATAGCTCAGTGGTTAAGAGCACTTACCATTCTTCCAGATGACCCAGCGTTCAGTTCCCAGCACCCACATGGTAGCTAACAACCACACATAACTCTAGTTCAAGGGAATCAAACTACCTCTTCTGGCCTTCAAATGCATTCATACAGGTGGTACACTTATGTGCATGCAGAACACTCATACACATAAAATAAAAATAGTAAATAAAATAGTTTTAAAAGATAAAGAAAACTTTAGAAGATACAGAAAGTTCTTCTAGCATCACTGGGCACAATCAAATCATTATTAAGGACATGCTGAAGTGGTAGAAAGAAAGCAGAGTGTTGTGACCATGCTATCATCCAACTTTAAGTCTCCAGATTGCTGGGATTACAGGCATGTGTCCCTGAACCCAGCTTTAAAAGGTTATCATTAAAAAAAAAAAAAGGTTGTCATTAAAATGAAAAATTGATATTGAGGATGGGGTCAACATTGATAATGGTATTGGTGAGATTGCTGTCAGGGCACTATTCTAGAAAGGACCTCTTGTAGCCCCAATCATGTTCGTTTTACATATGTGATTAGTAAAACAGTTCTGAGAATGAAACACATTTTTTTGAGTCTTAATCTTGGCAGACTCATATTGTTTTGTTTTTAATCTTGAGACTTAAAGTTTAGGGTGGAAAGGATCGCTGGCTTGTTTTGGAGATTGGAGGGTTAATGACTGAAACTGTTCAGCCACCAGAGGGGTCCCAAGTCCTGTTTTTTTGGAGGTGTTCATCATGTGCTGCTTGGAATGACTGCGTGAGAAAGTAAGAGTTTCCTTCCTGGCCTCGCTCCCTTCGTTCAAAACCTAGTGCTGGCACGCACGTGCACACACACACACACACAAACACACACACACACAGAAACACACACACACTGACATCTTTTATGACCGAGTGGACTATCAGTTATGAATGTGACACACACACACTAATATGAAAAGCTGCTTGGATGTGATCTTTCACTGTGGACTTTCCCAACCGTGGTAGCACACTTTTAAAAGCATTAGAAAAAAAACTGACAACACTTATCTGAGAGACTCTAATTGAGAACATTGCCTTGGGAAATTGCTCTGCCCAAGACAATGCTGCTCTGTTTCTTTTCAGATTTAAAAACCCAAGTCCCACACCATGGTTTGCAGTCCAGGGCTTCAAACAGTCATTACCTCTGTGAAATGAGCGGAGGTCCTTCAAAGGGTCTGCTGGATTCTCCGGGTCTTCGCAGGGTGAGCCGGCTCTGATAAGCCAGTTGCCCAGGAACTGAGCGAGGCGGGCTGCAGGCTGCTCAGCTGTTGACAGGCTGGCCTCTGAGAACACCGGTTAAATATAGCAGCGCAGCTCCGCGCCCGACAAAGTCCCTGCGTTGACAGTGTGCGGGGAGCAGCAGGGGGGAAACCCAATCTCAGAACCCAACAACACCTAGCAACAGTTGAAAAAACTTTGCAACAGAAGTCTGGGTGGGAGATCCAGGGCTTCAAGGTCTGCTGGTCCGGCCTGAAGGGAGAAGTTGCGGCCCCTCTGGGCTTCCTGTATGACTTCAGCTACTGGCTAGTCCCGGCACAGTGGGCGAAAGCTTGATCCTCAGTCTTCTTTTGGGCTTGCTACTTTTCCAGGACTCAAGCCTGTCCTGGGCTGTGGGACAAGTCGAATCACTGGGTTCTTCAGGGGATAAACCAGCTCGAGAAAGGACACACCTTTGGTTAAACGAGCTGCCAGCAGGTAAGACCAAAAGAAAGTGCTACTTTCTAAAATTTGTTTCCTCAAGAAGACACTTCTCTCCTATTCTGCCTTGTCTGTTCCTTTGATTCCTCCTGTTCTGTGCTGTGATAAGACATATAGTAATTATTATAATCTGTGCGAATGCTTAAAAAAAACGAAAACTTCATCTCTTTCTCTGAATCATACTGATTCCCTTTGAAACAGTTGTGTGATATCTTAAGTCATCTGGATAGACTAGCTGAGTTAGTCACTCGTCTGCAGGTAGCAGAAATGTGACAAAAGACATTTCCCAGCTCCTTTCACAATTAGGACGACTAAACCACTGAAAGGGCACGTCCTCAGGGGCATGTCGGCCACGGAAAGTCCTGCGCGTGTTTGCGCCCTGCTTCTTTGAGCAGCCGTTTTTCTGGATTCTCTGATTGCACCCGGACACCTTGTTCCGGTTCTGACCTCATTTCGCTGCAGTCGCCCCAGATGCATCTGACACCCACAGAATCTGCCTGCTATGGATCCACTACTTTAGCAGCTGTTGAATATTCAGGAGAATTTTGTGTATATTTTAAGATAAACTGAGTAATTGCTTTTATGCAGATATAATAGATCCTGCTTTTAAAAACTTAGGCTGTTTCTTAGAAAAAAAAAACTTTCATAAACTGCATGAATGTGGGTCTGAGTGTGTTTACACTTGTGAGAAGGGATTCCTCATTTCGCTAGTTGACATGCATTTTTATCAGAATTGCTTATAGCCAACAAGTCATGTTCAGTCTGACAGGTCATACTATATACACATGGGTGATGTAGTCAGTGTTGATTCCTGGGGCCCTGTTGTTGGGATGAATTTACATAATGGGATTATTCCTTCAAATGGTGAAAATTTGTGTGAATGTTTACTGAAGGAGAAGATCAAAGAAAACATTGAAGCACATTTTAAGAGGAGTTATTTGAATGTTGGATGGGGGTAGTTCTTGCTTGTAAGCCAGGGAGGAAGATTGCTGTGAGTTCAAAGCTAGCCTGAACTGGCTACATAATAAATTTCAGGCCAACCTGGGCTACAAAGTAAGACTCTGTTTTTTAAGAGAGTTTTTTTTTTTTAACTTATTTGAGCCTATTTTGTTGATGTAAGAAAAGAGAATTTACATGAAACTAGTTTTGAACCAATTGTTTTTTGACAAATGGGAATGTATCAGCCATTTAGGTAAATGTTCCTATTCTAAGAATAGCTGATTAATGCTTCTATAGCAATTGTTCAGTAAAATGAGATAATACAGATATTTTCCATGTGTATCATGTTTCATAACTCTAATTACTTGATTAGTTAGTTCACAAAGTAAGTAAAGCTAACCACATATAACAAATATGTACAAATAATAGTGAGTGCAGGGCTTGCAGCCCCGGGGCTGGAGAAGAAGCGCCTGTTGCTTTACTGCAGATGAAATATCTTTGTCTTAAAAGAGTTTTGAGAAGTCAGAACTAGATGCTTTACATTTTTCTCGTTTTAATCCTAGGAAGGGTCACATTGCTGGCTTACACATGCCTGTGGAAGGCCAAAATCTACCATTGGTTTGAGGCATGCAGCTTTTTTTGTAGTCAGTGGGACAGCTTTTAGATAACAGCACAGTGCCTGGCCTGGCTTTCCATATCTGCTGAAGTGGATTTCTGAGAATCATTAATTGTCTTCATGGTTATAAATTTACTCTTGAGAATGAAGAGATGCTAAGGTTAAATTGCATGATCCCCCAGTATCTGAACAGACCGGGCTCCTTGAGTGTGCAGACCTACTTACGCTCTGATTCACTCAGTGCTTTCTGTGCCTTTTGGCCCTCTCGCTTGCTCCCTTCCCCTAAGAGCTCTTAGGTTCCACTGCCTGTTCTCTACCCCATTGCCATCAAGTCATGCTGCTGGTAATCGCAGGACTAGCTTTCTTAAAGCACTGCTGTGGTGTGCCTATCTGTTCTTTGGTTATCTACTGGACTCCTAGCTGTTGCCAAGCCCTGAGTCAGATATTTAGAAAGCCTTCCATCATCTGGCACCTACTTAACTATTCCAGTCTCGCTCCCACTGCTCAGCAACAAGGTCCCTCGGCTTCAGGTGCTTCAGACTATGGGCCATTCTTCAAACACATGCACGGCGGACATTGAGGCTTCACCCCTGCTCACATCATTCCCTTTGCCTGGGCACACTCATTCTGCTCCTGTAGAGACCTTATCTACTCTTTGAGACTCAGAACATCTTCCATCTTCACAGTGATTTTTCTGGACCTTTGGGAAATAACTCCTCCATGCTTTGATGCTCTGTTAGAGCTAGGGTCCTTCACAGTAGGATTGGCCAAACTAAATTCAGTATTGTTTCATGAAGTTTTTGGGTGAAAGGAATTATCTTCAGTGACATTGAGCTCTGGAGCTTGGCCAGATGCGCTATGAACACTGTGGATGATCTGTTAACTCCCGTGGCTCTAGATCTCTAATGATGAGTATGAGAGAAAGTGTGGATAAGTGCAAAGTCAAGAAAACTAATTGGAAGTATGGATAATGGTGTTTTACCTAAACAAATTCTCAACAGAAGATATTATAGTTTTACCATGCTCAGAAAAATTAAGTGATTTTTAACCCTGCTTATTATATGCCGGACTGTGTAGATGATGCTGTATAGCTTGCAAATTATATTGAAGGACATTTGTTTATTTCCTATATATGAACCTAGATTTCTAAACCTCTAAATTCTAAAACTCATATTTTTATAATCTTTTAGGGCCAGGTTTTATGTATAGTAACCTTTGGAACAACTCATTTAAATAATTTCTATCATTAAATTTGTCTTCTATTTATGAGTCATAGGTTAGAATGTGGCCATGATCACAAACATTTAAAATATTACAGTCTTTTTAGATCTCTTTTCCCCCTGGATATTTAAAACAGATGTTTCTTGGTACTACTTTCAATTGCTCATGAAACCTGCAACCTTGCTGTGTGAGAGCAAGCACACAACAACAGCACGCATGCACCATGCTTTTGAAACTATTCTGTATCTACTGAAATAAAACCATTCTCTTTATATTCTAAGGTGCTCAGAGAGGTTGAATGGGTGTTCAGCAAGAATCACAAGGCAATTTTTCCACTGGAATTTGTGAAATATTTAACATATTCATTAAGCAATGATTTCCATATGGTTTAGGATTTTTTTAGTTATTCTTTAGAAGTTAAATGTTAGAGTTTATACATTCTAAGTAGTACAAATTGCATTTTTCATTTTAGGTAGGTAAGCATTTCCTTTAAAAGAATTTTTTTATGGGGCTGGAGAGATGGCTCAGCAATTAAGAGCACCAACTGCTCTTGCAGAGGACCTGGGTTCGATTCCTAGCACCCACATGGAGGCTAAGTACTGTCTTTAAGCTAGGTGTGGTGGTTCATACCTTTAATCCTAGCACTTAGGAGGCAGAGACAGGTGGATCTCTGTGAGTTCAAGGCCAGCCTGGTCTGCAGAGTGAGTTCTGGGCCAGCTGGGGCTATAGGGAGACCCTGTCTCAATTTTTTTTTTAATTTTTTTATAATTTTAAATTCTGTGTGTGTGTGTGTGTGTGTGTGTGTGTGCGTGTGTGTATGTACTTATTTGCATATCATGCAGGTGCCCAAGGAGACCAGAGGCATGGGATCTCCCTGGAGCTGGAGTTAGAGGAGGTTGTGAGCTCCTCTAACCACCCAATGTGGGTGCTGGGAACTGAACTTGATCCTTCTGCAAGAGCAGTACACTCTCTTAACCACTAAGCCATCTCTCCAGCATACTCTCCTTTTTAGGATTTATTTTATTCATATATATATGTGTGTGTGTGTGTGTGTGTGTGTGTGTGTGTGTGTTTATGTATGTGAGTGAGTGTGTGCTACATGTTTGCAGATGCATGAGGAAGCCTTAAGAGGGCCTTAGATCTGTTGGAGCTGGAGTTACACAGGGTTGTGAGCCATATGATGTGGGTGCTGGGAACTGAACTGGTCCTCTGGAAGAGCTAGAAGTACTCTTAACTGATAAGTCATCACTCTAGCTCCCAGATGAACATTTCTCAAAAAAGAAAAGGTGCCTCAAATTTAGGATATTACAGAATTTAATCCACCCTTTTATTAATTTATCTAAACTTACATCTTTAAATCTGCAGCACTTAGAAAGGTATGGGTCTGGTAGAAAAGCTTAGGTTGATACCTACTTCATTCAAAATATTGAAGAGAAAGATGAAAGCTAACAACTTAGGAAATTACATAAAAGCCTACAGTGTAAATTGATTAATGTATATTAAATAATATATAACACAATAAATGATAAGCTAATAAAAGTACAATCTTCTTGATTGAAGATCTAATAGTAAGGCTAGATTCCTGGAGGAAGAAGCATCAGAAAAAGCAAGAGACAGGCAGGCTGTATGTTCTGGACTCAAGATTTCAGCTCACTGTGACCTTGGTAGATTACTGTCTGTGCTTCAATTTACTTATCAGTTAAATGAGGATAATAATGCTTTTTCCTCATAGAATTGTTCTGAAGATTAAACAGCTAATAAAATCAATATTTGTCTGTGAGATCTTCCAATAAATTTAACTTTAATATAGCTTTATTGTCACACTTTAAGTATAGAATTTATTTTAATATTTTTTGCACACAAAATTCTTGGATTGTCTCTAAACTTCAGTTCATAGACTTTCAGAAGGTAGAAGAATGTATTCTTTAAGTTTGGAATTCTTTAAATTTAGACTTTGGTTTGGGACATATTTTGCTGCTGGGTGCTCTAAGCAGACACAGTTTGAATGGCAGCCAATAATTCCAGATGGAATTTATGCTTCAAACTCTCTGCTATCACTCAGCAGTCCTGTATCTTATAGAAGCATTATCAAAAAGGTTAAGAAATCATCCACAGAATAGGCTGTTCTCTTTTCTATATTTGCACTTGGAGATAGAGTGTGTTTACACTTAGAGCTTGGTTGTTTCTTCTATGGCCAGCCACAGCAGATCATGTATAGCAATGCAGACTTCCAAGGGAGGGTATGGCATTCAATTCACTGTTCTTTATTTCTTTGCTTAGATGATTTGTTTTGTTTCACTAACTTAGTAACAGATAAAATGAAAAGACCAAAAAAGGTCATCTCCTGCTGCCTGAAGCCCTAGTGAGTAGAAATGAATTCTTGCTGTTCACTGCTCCTGGTCCCAGTCATTCTTTTTTGTTTGTTTGTTTGTCTTTTTGAGAAAGGGTTTCCCTGTAGCCCCAGCTGTCCTGGAACTCACTATGTAGACCAGGCTGGCCTCGAACTCACAGCAATCCACCTGCCTCTGCCTCCCCAGTGCTGGGACTAAAGGCATGTGCCATATTCCAAGACAAACAGATATATATTGTGTACACTTAATTTTTGTTTGTTTTTGTCTTTTCGAGACAGGGTCTCCCTGTAGCCCCAGCTGCCCTGGAACTTGCTCTGTAGACCAGGCTGGCCTTGAACTCACGAAGATCTGCCTGCCTCTGCCTCCCTGAGCACTGAGATTAAAGGTGTGTGCCCCCACACCTGGTTTAAGAAGCATTCTTTTTTTTTTTATATTTTATTTATTTCTGTATGTGTATGAATGTACTGTCTGCATGCAAGTTTGTGCACCCGTGTCGTGCAATGCCACGGAGGTCAGAAGAGGGTGTCGGATTCCCCTGGAACTGGAGTTCTCCTGGAATTGGAGTTTCAGACGGCTCTCAGCCGCCATGTGGGTGCTGGGGATCGAATCCAGGTCCTCTGCAAGAGCGTCGGTGCTCCTAACCGCTAGGCCATCTCTCCAGCCCCAGAAGCATTCTTATAAAGGAGGAGTTTCTTAGCTATAGAAGCAGTAAACCTTATGCAAGGTAACTATGCTTTAGAACTGACAATTTTACCTTGGTTTTTCCAAGGTGACAGTAAGAGTGTGTAGAGTGTAGAAGATGAGGCAAACAGTATGAGAATTATCTAGTGAAACTTTGCAGTGGAAAAAAAAAAAAAGGGAGGGAGGCAGGGTACAACAAAGAAAGAAAGGAAGGAGAGCACTTTTCTTGGCTTTGCAGATACAATCCAGAAATCCTAGGGGCAAAATATAGGAACCTCAGGAAAGCATATCGAATTACGTTCTTTTCCCTTAAATGGTCAGTCCTGCGCTTTACCTAGCGAGAGGGGAAAGGCTGCTGGCACAGTAGTAACAGAGGCAGTTTCATTTCAAAGACCAGGCATCCTGTTTTGTGGCAGAACTTAGAAGAAGGAAAGTAAAACATGAATTGAGTAGTTTTTGCTGGCTGTAAACCAGCTGATCATAAACTCAAGAGACTCTGGGTCGAGAAGTGAAGCCATAGCTGCACCTGTACCCCATGTCCAAGTGCTTAGTTTAAGCCGCTGCCGCAGTGAGACACACTGAGTAGGTTTGTATTGCTTTGCCTTTTGGGGAAATGGTGTCAGAGTGTATAAAATTGGGTGATTTATATGTTTCTAAGGCCTGTGAAAGACAAATGGATTTTTAAAATAAATGCAGAATTCATTTAAGTGATCTGACTTTAATTGAGCCTGTAAGGTTTAAGGATTTTTTTCTGGTTTGAGTTTCTTGCTGCTGACTACATCTTTCACTTTAAGTTTAACACAGGTGAAAGTAACAATTGTTGCTTTGTGGCAAAGGATCTTATATACCTGCACTTGAAAACAGTTGTTTTTCCTTTTGATGTCATTATAACTGTAATCTTCCCTAGGTACTTTGAATAAATGAGCCGTTTGCTGCTGACTTTTATAAAGAAAATTTGTGGGAAAGCCATGAAATGGACATAGCAGAATTTGTCTAATGCATTCTTTTTTTTTTTTTTTTTTTTTGGACAGGGTCTCTCTATAGCCCCAGCTGGCCTGGAACTCACTCTGTAGACCAGGCTGGGCTTGAACTCACAAAGATCCCCCTGACTCTGCCTCCGGAGTGCTAGCATTAAAGGCATGTGCCACCACGCCCAGCTCAAAGATAGTTCTTAGCTGCCATGTGGGTACGGGGGATTGAACCTGGGTCCTCTGCAAGAGTAGTCGGTGCTCTTAACCAGTGAGCCATCTCTCCAGCCCTGTCAAATGTATTCTTTATTATTTATTTTCGTATGTGTATCAATGTACTGTCTGCATGCAGGTTTGTGTATCCGTGTCGTGCAATGCCGCGGAGGTCAGAAGAGGGTCTCGGATTCCCCTGGAACTGGAGTTCTCCTGGAATTGGAGTTACAGACTGTTCTTAGCCACCATGTGGGTGCTGGGGATCGAACCCGGGTCCTCTTCAAGAGCAGTCGGTGCTCTTAACGGCTAGGCTATCTCTCCAGCCCGGTCAAATGTATTCTTAAGAACTAATTTTCTGATGGGTGTGGTCATGGCACACACCCTTAATCCCAGCATTTGGGAGGCAGAAGCAAGTGGATCTCTCTGAGTTCAAGGCCAGCCTGGTCTACATAGCCAGTTCTAGGAGAGCTGGGACTACAGGAAGACCCTGTCTCAAAAAGGCCAAAAACAAACAAACAAGCCCCAAACAAACTAATTTTCTAAAAGATTTAAGGCCAGGAGATGAATTGATTGAAAACAGTAGTCTGGTGACATCACCAGGACAATCAAGTTACTGCCAGCTTGTCTTGTTTATCTGAAAGATGTTTGCAAAAAATAACCACCTCCCCCCAGACACACATGAGCCATAGGCAATGCAGTAATAGGGATAAATTAACTTTCTTTTTCTTTAATATACTTATGTTTCAAGTAACTCACTTTAGAGCTTTCTGCTTTGACTGAAGTCCTATAGCACAACAGGAAAGGAGGCAGCACTGCTGAGTTCATAATGCTATTTCAGTGTGGCAGTCTAAGCACATGAGGAAATGACACCTCAGGTCTGTATTTGGAGCCTTGCAGTTACTGTGACGACAACACACACTAAAATGAAAACAAAGATGGTCTGCTCACCAGGGAGAGCCAAGGAGGGCTTTGCCAGCTCAGAGTTTTCCTAATGATTCTATAAGTCTTGAAAAGTGACACTGGAGGCATTCACAGCTCTCTGTGCTTCATTAGCTGTTTAGTCAGGGACACATGCTTGAAGGGCAGCCTGGTATTTGGATCAGGGAGTGGCCTTCCATGTAAGCTTGGTTTGCACATGCTGTCTTTTTAGACATCATCTGCTGGCTTGGGCACCACCAAACCACATGCTTTTTTTTGCTCACAGGCTGTTGCATTTGTAGACTTCACTACTAACAGAGTCCCTCAACCTTGGGAAGACAGCCCCACCTTCAAAACTCTGCTCATTATTCTGCTATAGGTGTTCTATCAATGACTAGGACACTTAAGCCCCATGTCTTGTAGAATGCTGAATGCATAATAATGGTACCAGTAGCTATATGTATTACCACATTACATATAGCTGTGTAATATATGTAATATATGGAAATGATGATAATAGCTACCAACATAAACCCAGGATCATTGCCTCCTAGGCATTGTGCCAAGCATTTCTTTTGAATGATCTTTTTTTTTTTTTTTAATGATCTTATTTGCTGCTTGTAGCAACTCTATAAAGCACTGTATAGTTTTTATTTCCAGTGTTGAGATTTGAACCTAGGGCCTTGTACATTCTAGGTAGATGCTCTACCATGTTTAACCCTATTTTATAGACTAGTATAATGAGGCTTATACTGCTAAGTACCTTCCATACTGTTAGATTTTAAATTAACACTCAGGCGATTTGACTGTATCTACTCTTATTTTCAAACCTCTTCTTGAAATGGAGGCAGTAGGGCTGGAGAGATGGCCTAGCGGTTAAGAGCGCCGACTGCTCTTACAGAGGACCCGGGTTCGATCCCCAGTGCCCACATGGCGGCTGAGAACCGTCTGAAACTCCAATTCCAGGAGAACTCCAGTTCCAGGGGAATCCGACACCCTCTTCTGACCTCCGCGGCGTTGCACGACACGGGTGCGGCATTGCTCGACACGGGTGCACAAACCTACATGCAGACAGTACACTCACACACATACAAAAACAAATAAAATTAAAAAAAAAAAAAAAAGAAATGGAGGCAGTTGCTCTAGGAACACCTCTACCTCACAGTGTTTGAATGGAGTGTGGAATGTGACAATGCAAGGCCTCAGCTGCCTGTGCAGGTGCAGAGGGTTCATCAAGGGCAAAGCATAAAGTGGCTCAGGGGCTCTTTTCCAGGGTTCCTAAAGTGGAGCAAGAAGAGTCAGTGGACAGTGAAGTTGGCTAACCCAAGAAGAGACAGGCAGGGGGCACAGGGTACAGATGCAAGTATTACAGTTACTGTCTCCCCCCTAACAACTATCACAGCCTAGTGCATTCCCCCCCACACCCCACCACTTGTTATCATTCTATTAGTCACTGCACAGACTTCCATTGTTGCTTATAGGCTACACATATTCCTGAAGGAAATACACCATTTGCTGTGTGCATGTTTAATCCAAAGCAATGGAAAAAATTAAAGGCAGAGTTTTACTTCTTTCTTTCGTGAAGGTCCTGCCCTTCCTTTGTACGATCCCTATATATTTCCTTATAATAAACTCAGAATCTCCCTCTGTCCTTTCCTGTCTGTATGTTAAACAGCATAACATTGTCAAGGGAGGAAAACAATTAGCGTTCTCTTTTTGGAGACAAAAGGCTTGACTGATTGGCTTCCGGAAGATTCTTTTTCTCACTCAGTTATTCTCAATTTCTCTTGGCAACAAAATGAGGTGATGATTTCCACATTAGTCTTCAGCGAATGCCTCTTAGTGGAAGATATTAACAATTTATCATATTCACTCGAGGTACCTGAGACCTCTATAAGGTCTGCTGATTCTCCCGGGGCTAGTGGGCCTGGTATGGCTGCAAGCAGGCACGGGCTGGTTTCATACTGTGGATGATGTAGCTTTGGTTCTGGAGTCATTTTCCCCAGGGTACGGAAGAGGATGGAAACCTCTAGATTCATCTTGAGTGGGAGCATCAGACCATCTAGTCAGGTGGTTCTGTTTTTAAAATATTTATTTACTTATCTATTATTTACTTTTATTTTATGTGTGTGGGTGCTTTGCCTGAATGTATTAAAGAGCACCTGTGGTGTGTACAATGCCCAATGAGCCCAGAAGAGGGTGTGGGATCCCCTGGAACTGGAGTTATAGATGGTTGTTAGCCATCATGTTGCAGAAGACTGGGAACTGAACCCCAGTCTTCTGCAACAGCAGCCGGTACTCTCAACTGCTGAGTCATCTCTTCAGCTCCCGGTCAGTGGGCTCTTAACAATCCTGTATTAGTTATGTTTTGGTCACTATGACAAGATACTCAACAGAAACAACTTAAGGGGAGAGAGGTTTAGTTTGGTTCCTTATTTTGGACGGAACACCCCATTATGATTGGGAAGGCGTGGCAGCTGGAGGGGCTTAGTCTGTGGCAACGGGAGCTTGGTGTGCCAGGTCAGGAAGTGGAGGGCTCAAGCTGGAAACTAAACCCAGCCACATGAATCAGCATCTACCAGGGAGGCCACAGCCCCCAAAGTTCCACAGTTTTCCAAGACAACACCAATACTGGGGACCAAGTGTTCAAACACATGAGTCTGTGGAGGACATTTTACATCCAATAGTAATAACACTATGCTCATAGCAACACTCTAAGTCTCTTGGGATGTTTAAAAATGCAGCTCCCTGGGGTATGGCTCTGCAAATTCTGATTCAAATTGACTGGAGATGGCACCCAAGTACTGATGGGAGACAGTACCCAAGTATTGACCAGAGATGGTACCCAAGTACTGACCGGAGATGGTACCCAAGTATTGACCAGAGATGGTACCCAAGTATTGACCCAGAGATGGTACCCAAGTACTGACCGGAGATGGTACCCAAGTACTGGCCTATTTGGGGGCTTTCCTATGACTATAATTTGTGTCCATGGTTTAGAACCAGTTACCTAGAACCTCCTGAAAGGGAGCTCACTCAGCAGAAGTTTCAGAGACCTCTGAAGGTAGAATTGGGTGGAGTATGATGCTTACCCAGAGCTTGGGAGTGGGCACTTCCAGCTGTATTTGTTTTAGGTGGACTGACCCCAGGATTATTAGTTGACTTTTAAGGTCTTGACCCAGGATCAGTGGCTGCTTCCTGGGTTTATTTCTGTGACTGCGCCTCAGTTCTGTAGAAGAGTGGAACTAGAAGTGGAGCAAGGACCAGAACTTAAGTCCCTGGAACTTTCTACCTCACAATTCTAATAAGCATTGCAGTAGCTAACAGTGAATGATGCCTTCTGTGTAGTAGCTGTATGAGGGAGACACTCATAGACTCTGATTTTACAGAGGAAAAGGCTGAGAAAATTGCTGTCCTGCTCTCCCCTCCCCCTGCAGCAAGCAGGTGGCAGATCTTGGGCGAGTCCAGGCAATTGGACTCCTCAGCCTCTGCTCAGAGGCTCTTAATCACTCTGCTATTCCAGAGCTCACTCAGGAAGTATAAGACATGAATAGCAGCTGCTTCCTTGTTCTAGCACCAGGGTCTGGTGGCAGCTGGGTTTGGTGCCGTTAGTGTCCACTCCCAGGTTTCTGCTTGACTGGGACTTAGTCTCTGTCTCCTCTTTTTTCTAATGAGTAGTCTGGTGGGAGAAGCTCAGTTATCTTCAAGACTGTTTTAAAGTGCTATATGTCCTCTAATGACTTTGTTTCTTATACCCTGTCTTTCTTTCCCTTGTAGATCAGTACCGTGCTTCATACTTTTCTTTCAGGCACTGTTCTCTTTACTTTTCCACATATTCTTCTGTTTACACCCTTGACTGTGTCTTTGCCCTAAGAGTCTGGTTTGGTCCCCCATTCTGCCTAGGATTCCTCTGTCTATGCTTTCACACCACGCCCCAGCTTCTCAAATAATAACAACAGGAAAAGATTAATCAGTTACCTTCTCCCATAGCAACAGGTGCACTGGTAGCAAGCTGTTCTGTCCTGTGAGATTGACAGGTCAGTGGGCCAATGCAGTCTGAAGACTTTAAAGATATATATATTATATATATTAATATAAGATATATATATATATAATTTATTTATTTATTTATTTATTTATTTATTTATTTATTTATTTTTGAGACAGAGTCTCCCTTTAGTCCCAACTGGCCTGGAGCTCACACAGATCCACCTGCCTCTGCCTCCTGAGTGCTGGGATTAACCATGTGCCACCATACTGAGCTTAAGATCTATATTTTAAGGTACTTTATTTTATATGGAACTAAATTTTGATGGATTCTGTAAGTTTCAAATTCTATAGAACAGGATTTTTTCCATACTTACAAGAAAGTTTATAAACCTTATCTAGATAAATAAATCTTTCTTAAGATAAAAATTGATGACATAGGGCTGGAGAGATGGCCTAGCGGTTAAGAGTGCTGACTGCTTTTACAGAGGACCCGGGTTCGATCCCCAGCACCCACGTGGTGGCCGGGAACTGTCTGAAACTCCAATTCCAGGAGAACACCAGTTCCAGGGGAATCCGACACCATCTTCTGACCTCTGCAGCATTGCACGACACGGGTGCACACACCTGCATGCAGACAGTACATTCATACACATACAGAAATAAATAAAATTAAAAAAGAAAAAAATTGATGACATAAAATTTATCATAACTCTTTCTAAGCCATAGAAACTAAATAGAAAGTGAAAGATTATTGTAATTATTTTATAATAAAAATTTCCAGGGGCTGGAGAGATGGCTCAGCAGTTAAGAGCACTTCGCAGAGGTCATGAGTTCAGTTCCCAGCACCACGTGGCATCTAACAACTGTCTGTAACTCCAGTTCCAGGCAATTGCATGCTCTCTTCTGGTCTTCTTGGGCACTGCACACACATGGTGTACTTACATACAGGCAAGCAAAATATACACACAAAGGAAAAATAAATAGATCTTTAAAAATGTATATGCAAACTAAAAAATGGTTCAGTTATGACTTGGAATTCTTTTTTGAATTATTTTACATCAAACAAGTGCTCAATAGTGTCTGTTATAGACTGAATCCATTAAATGTAATGAACTTGAGAGAGTAACCATTTATGACCAGCCTTGATTATTAAAATAAGTCACATTTCCCCCAATAAACCTGGAAGCACTCACCAGTGACTATGGGTGATTATTTCTCCTAATTCCCACCCTGAGTAGTCATATTGCTTTTCTAAAGGACAAACTAAAATTGGCCAATATTTGAACAGACGATGTTTTACATGTGGGTATGGGCTGTCACTGACAGCCATGAAGCAGATGCATCTCCAATAGCAAGCTGGAACACTTATTCGGCTTACAGTAGCCTAAGATACAACCATCGACACGAACTTACAGGCAACTGTTTGCCCTGTCTTTCCGTGCAGGCTCATAAAATACCGGCAAGCAGGCTTTTACTGTAGTCATTAGCTGGAAACACTCTCATCCTCTGAAATCTATTTTGGAGTTAGGATTTCTCCACTCCCCTACAACTGGTAAAGCAACAGCTGCTGTTTAATGAATGTTCCTGCTGACAGTTCCAGCTGATGAATACCACTGAATTGCCCCACTACTGCGCGTGCTAGTCTGCGGCTCCCAGAGAAAATGTTGAGTGTACGTGCTTAATTTTTGCCTTTTTTTTTTTTTACCATAGCTTTTTTTTTTTTCCTGCACCACTTCCTCCAGATTTTAATGATGCTGTTATTTGCATCACCATCACATCTTCCAGGGAATAAAGTCCCAGAGGAACACATGTGTTCCCGGTGATGTATTGTGATGGCCTCTTACCAAGATGAGCATGACCATGTGAAGTGCTGAGCAGAAGAGAGGACGGGAGTGGGAGACAGCCGGATGAAAGTGACTTGTGCTTTCTCAGAAGGGGAAGAATTTTGTCCTTTTGAGAGACAAATTGGAGAAAAGACAGAACTCTCATTTTTCCACATAGTGAATGAACGGTCCTACAATTGGCTTCATAGCTAGATTACATTGTTATTTCAGTTTCTGTTTCCAGACACTTTCACAGGAGTTGGATTTCCACAGTGCTCTATTAACTGTGTGAAATTTAAAAGGGCCTGGGCTATGCGGAAGCAAGCGACTCTAGAAGGAGGTCTACCCCATCTGCTCAAATTGAAGAACATGTTCTGGGGGTCAGTCAGGGATGGCTCTCGTACTGCCCTAAGAAAAGGAGCTAGAGGGGCTGGAGAGATGGCTCAGCAGTTAAGAACACCAACTGCTCTTGCAGAGGACCTGGGTTTGATTCCCAACACCCACATGGCGGCTAAGAACCGTCTTTAACTCTAGTTCCAGGGGAATCTGATGCCCTCTTCTGACCTCTGCAGCATTGCCTGACACGGGTGCACAAACCTACATGCGGACAGTACATTCATACACATAAGATAATAAATAAAATTTAAAAAAATTAGAATAAAAAGAAAAGGAGCTAAAGCGGTGTGGACCTGGGAGAATGATAGTATCCAAATGGAGACAGCACGAACGAACAGTGGACTCATGCGGGGTGGGGGGCATCTGAGGGTCTGATGTGCTTACGGGAAGAGTGCAGCTGAGTTCTGACACCACATGGGTGAGCAGCTTGGCACGAGCAGGAAGGAGACTTGAGAGGTGGACCTCAGGATCTCCTCTCCATAGCTCTGGAGGAGAGGCAGTCCCAGAAGCAGCACACGGCTACAATTCTACCACAGAGCCACAGCAACTGAGGTGACGCCCACTCCAAGTACACAACCGGAGGGATTTGTATCTCTTTGCTTCACATTCCGTATTCATCACTCGCTCATGCCAAGTCTATCATTCAGAGTGCATCATTCACTCATTCAGTAATATTTGCTAAGACTCATTTGAGTTAGGCACCATCTTTGTTACTTAATCATTACTGTGATAAAACACCTGGACGAAAAGCCACTTAAGGGAGAAGGTTTATTTTGGCCTACAGTTCCAGGGAGACAATCCGTCCTGGTGGGCAAGACATGGCAGCAGGCAGGGAAGATGTCTAGCAGGAGCCAGAAGCTGGCTGGTCACATCGCACCTGTATTCAGGAGGCCTGGAGCGAATGAGAAGTGGGCTTTAAGGTCTGCCCCCTTCCCTCAAGCCTCCCCCCCCCCCATTATTCACTTCCCCCAGTGAGGCTCCACTTCCTAAAAGTTCTGCAATGTTCCTAAACACCACCACCAGGCGGGGAGCACATATTCAAAGACATGAGTCTATGGGGGACTCTTACATTCTAACCCCAATGGGCACCAAGGGAGGAATTGGGATGCAATGTTAATATTGCATCATTTTTACTCTCTCACAGGGGTTACAGGTCAGAACAGTGGTAGCTTCACTACTCTGTGGCTAGCAAGTGAACGGTATTGTGGGAGCTACTTACCAGTTTTGGGAGGCTCTGATGGATCCAGAGGATAATCTGTGGTAAAGCAATTCTTGCTGTGACAAAGCAGGAGCAGATGCTGAGGAGTTGGGGCCTCATAAACTAGATGTGAGGGAGCGCTGTGGAAAGCAGTGTGATGGAAAGTAGGGTGCCACCAGCTAATCTTCTGGGACAAGTCCACATAGCTGTACAATGGGGAGCTAGTAAGTTGTATTCTTTCACTTACATGATAATTTTAATGTCTTAAAATGCTGCGAAGAGATTCAACTATAGACACACATGTTCAGCACACTTTAGATGTTAGTGGGCTTAAGGAGCCTGGAAAATATGCATTTGTGGTGTGGAAAATTCTGGACCCACACCACACACCACTAGTCTTCTTTCAAAGCAGTGAGCACACTCAGTATATCTAAAAAGGGGTGACGAGTGCTTTCTACAGGAAAAAATTGCTTTTGGGCTTTTATAAGTTTATGCACATTAAAAAAAAATGCTTACCTACACTGAACACTCCACGCACCCAACTATTGCTTAGGCAATAAACCCAGGTAACGGCCAGGAAAGTTTTGAAGCACAAGTTGCAAGTGTTGCCTTACCACATAGTAAATGAAAAATTGAAACCACACAAATTAGAACAATTCAGTAGTGGTATCAGTTAACATCAGAAGAGGACATTAAGGAAAAATAGTAGAAAGCCTGAAAAAAAATTACACTTCTATACAAAAATGCAGTGTTAGGAAGCAGAGACAAATATGTAGTAAAATTATTATTTAATCACAGGGTTGGAATGACTGTAGAGAATTCAAATTAAATTTCTTTTTTTTTTGCCAATGTTTTATTGAAGCTCTGTACATTTTAAATTTCTAAGTTTCATCCAAATCCATATTATATAGACCAGAAATTTAAGTATAAAATAGTCAAATATGTATAGATATAAATAGAAGGTATATGATACCTTTTTAATCAATATTTACAAATAACAGAGAAACCAATAAGACAGCAAGACATGGTAGTGAATGCCTGGGTCTGAGAGGATCAGAAACAACATAATGAGTTCAGTGCCAGCCTGGGCCACGAGACCCTGCCTCAACAAAACAAAACCAACAAAGACACAGCAATCCTTATGACCAAAGTTAAAATTCAAATAGCAATTTAGTAATTTGCTTTAATAATCCAGAATAAATATCTTTACAATAAAAAGCTGTTTTAAATATCTTCCCTTCATAAAGGAAACAACACAATTGAAAAATGGACACAATGGCACAAGTAATTTTAAATAAGCATGTGAAAGGGTGTTTAAGCTTACTGATAATTAACTTCAAATTAAAAGAATATGATATTATTTCAACTAACGCATTAACAAAAGACTGAAAAACCTCCAACCTCCTCCAAGTGAGGGCAAGAGGAAATGGGCACTATATAGTGCTGCTGGGAAATTCACCTCAGACAGGCTTCCTGAAAAGTGATTCAACAATATGTGACAAAATTCTTATAATCAGAAGAATAATAAGTGCATTTCCACTCTGAAAAATAGAGGAGCCCAAACACACGTGACACTCTGGAGAGCACATTGTTCTCCTTTCCTTCTATTGTTCTCAGATCTTGCCTTGACTTCTCAAAATTTGGCAGACCTAGAAACTCGCATTAAAAAAGAAAAATCTCTATTGACAATTGATAGCTGCTGGGAAAGGGAGAGTTAGTTTTCTTTATTTGTGTGATGTCTGGTAGATTGAGCAGACTCCAAGAAGTATAGCCACACCCAAATGCATTTGGGAACACAGATAAGACTAGATGGACCTTTGAAAAAGACATGAAAGGGGGAGGATAATAAAGTGTGTGTGAAGGTGAGCTCTAGATGTGATCAAAATATATTGTATGAAATTCTCAAATCAATAAAAATATTTTTAAATTTTTATTGAGCATTTGTACATTTCATACAATGGTTCCTAATCAAATTTTCCACTCCCCCACTGTCAGAACTCATGCACTATATTATCCAATTTAAGTCCTGTCCAGTCAAGCTTTTGAATCCAGATGTCCTTCTGTGTAAATTTATCCACTGGAGTCTAGTCAACACATCTAGATATCTTAAGTAAGGCATACTCTTCCTCACCCAGCAGTAATCAGTCTCCAGTAGTTCTCAGTCCAGGGCCAGTCCCCTGCTCATTTCTCTTGCTCCACTCTGAGACCTTGTCTGAATTGGCAGGGTGGCATGCTTGATGCCAACATTGCCACAAGTTCACATGTGAAAGCTTCTAGTAGCTTGTAAGCCTGTGCTTTCCTATATTCATGTACCAGCCTTGGCTCTTACAATCCTTCCACCTCCTCTTCTCCAATAATCCCTGAGCCACAGTAGGGTAGGTGAGGTTTATTACAGGAGTCTTATCCAGAGATATGCATCCCCGAGGCTCCCATTCTTTGAATGGAAGGCCAGCTGTTGCCTTCCGTTTGCATTGCCCCCTATTGTGTAAGGACGTTTCACTGGTGAGAAGTGAGGGATGGATTAATTTTCTTTCTGCCTCTCATCCCTCTATATTCCATGAGTCTTAAATGTAGAGTTTCAACTGTAGTTATGTCTCCTAGGATAGGACATTTTTCAAATATATATTTTCTGTGTCTGACCAGCTGTAGGATTCTGCAGTAGCAGAAGCTTCTGTGATGAGTCGTGTACACTACATTTGTCTGTAAATATAAGATTCCATGTTTAGCATATGGTAAGAAATTTCATCTGTCTAGAGATGTGACAGCAATAGGGTTTTCTCTAGGCTCTATGTCTTCTCTAGCTGTGTGTATTTGGCTGAATTTACAATAGCTTTCATGAGTTCACTCTCACTGAGAAGATTTTAAGTCCAATGATACAGCTGTTGATTATCCCCCAAATAACAGTGCCACTACTGAACCAAAAGAGGTTATTTGTTGTGCAGGTCATTATGATTATTAGGCTTTAGGGCCGGGTTATACTATTTATTGATTTTCTCCTTAGTAGTATGCATACTATCTAGCATTATGAACATTAAACTTCAGGCAGAAGACTTCCAGGTCAGTTCCTGCTCCATTATTCTAAGTCTTATTTCTGAAGTATGTACTCTCTTGAGCAGTAGGTTCTTATCTTCTACTTCAACGAGATAATCTATCAGGAGCTTTGGCAATAGCTTGTGTTATTTTGAGAGTCTCTTGGATCACTCTAACCAACCACTCAAAGGAAGTGTCTTCTTTCTGGCACTATGCTTCTTGCCACACAGTCCCTGGGCATACCTGTGTACTAATGTTCATACAATGTATGTGAATTTCTCATGGGGTCTCTAGGGCATCACATTACCCTGTGGCTTCCCTAACCACCCACAATCCAGTCATCTCTATTCTTTCTTCCTCCCTTCCAGCTCCCTTCTCCTTCCCTAGCCCCAGTACTCCCATTATCCCCACCTTCCCCTCTCCTGAGTTCCCTCAACCCCCCCACCATGCCCCTGTTTGTCCAGCCCTTCTCCCCCCTCCACCCATCAACTGAATATTCCCTTCTCCACCTCCTGCCCCCAGTAACATCTATTCCTTATTATCTGCCTCTTTCCGATTCTTTCTTTTCTATTACCTCCACGTATCCTTTACAAAATAAAAATATTTTAATAAAAAAATAAAGAAACTTGAGGAAGAGCAGATTAGCAACATCATGAAAACTAATAAGAAGACATCAAAATATAACAGCTAGTCACTACATTTCAGAAAACACTCCTGAGCTATAGACACCAAAGAAAACCAACAAAGAACAACAAAGACCTGAGGTTCTCAAATCAGCACTGAATATCAAGCTGAAGAGAAATGAAGAAAGAGGCCACGAAGCCCTCCCAGGAGGCATAGCTGCAGACTCCAGATGATGGAGCCAAGAAGTTTGCATCAGGAAAAGAATGTGACTGAGATCAGGGAAGGGAAAAACAAGTGAAAAATATATGGACACACTTACAAACTCCCAGAAAGAGAAAGGAGTCACTAGAATTCAATTTTTAGGTGTTAGATGTCTAGAAAGACTGGAGCTGCTTTGGAGAGTGAACCTAAGCCAAGAGCAACAGGAAGCCAAGAAGAGAGCAGAAAATTGAAAGGGGGACACAAGCATTGTACACATCATGACATCAGACAAGAAGTCAGCAGGACAGTGGAGATACTGAGCAAAGACAAGAAGTCAGCAGGACANAAAAAAAAAAAAAAAGAAAAATCTGGGGGCTGGAGAGTTGGCTCGGAGATTACCGGGGTTTAGTTTCAAGCACTCACGTGGTGGCTAACAAGCATCTGTAACTCCAGTTCCAGGAGATCTGACACCCTCCTCTGGCCCCGCAGGCACTGTACAACATGGGTGGACTTAGATACATGCAGGCAAAACATTCATACACATTAAAAATATTATATATATATAAAAGCTGAGACTCAGAACAACTGTCTCAAAGTCACAGAGTTTATGGGCTGGAGAGATAGCTCAGTGGTTAAGTGCACTGGGTGTTCTTGCAGAGGTCCTGGGTTCAGTTGCCAGCACCCACATAGTGGCTAACAACTGTCAGTAACTCCAGTTCGGGGGATCCGACATCTTCTTCTGACTTTCATGATCGTTGTACATAGGTGCACTTACATACATGCAGGCCAAACACTCATGCATATAAAATAAAAATAACAAATACTTTTTTTAAAGTCCTGGAGTTTATAATTCTGATATGAGAATTCACAGGTGAGCCACAGAGCTGCCTGTTCCCAGGAGCCACAGTGCCACCTGTCTTGGGGATGTTTCTCAAAATGTCGTCATGAATCCGGATGCCATCTAGCTTGTTCCAGGAATGGAGAAAGGCCGGTGCTAATTGAAGCCCTGGTTATAGAGTGCCAGAGGGGGTGGACTTGTCCTACTGTGTGTCCCTCCCACAAAGGAGGCTCGAGACTGCCTTTGGACAGGTGGGGAGCAGCAATGTGAGTGGAATTTTCCTTGAGATCTGTGTTCTCACGTTCTTCAGCTTTGCTCTGGGTAAGTCCTTCATTGAGATACAACTGTCCTGCAGCGAGGCACTAGAAGGACAAGCCTGCCATGCACATCATCTTTGGCATTTGGTCCTGCAAAGAATGTGCTGAAATCAATAATGAGGCTTGATTGCTTTGTCTTTCCAAGTGTGCTGAGTATAAGCAATGACATTAGTTCTTTATTTTTTATTATTTTGTGAATCTGTATGATGTGTGTATGTGGTATGTGCATGCCGTGGCACACGTGGAAGTTTGAGATAACTTTGTAGAGTCAGTTCTCTCCTTCTACCATTATATGGGTTCTAGGAATTGAATCCAGGCCACTGGGTTTGAATATCAAGAGCTTTTACACACGGAGCCATCCCACCAGACTGAGATCTGTTCACTTTTTTCATACTTACAGGTGGACTGAGCCTGATTATCACATACAATTCTGTTAGCTACAATGGAAGTCTGAATGATGGTAACAATTGTGCTTTATTTCTATCTTCTACCTGGTGATTGCTACGTCGGGCACAATAGTCCCCTTTATGCATGGCTTTGCTTTCTATGATTTCAGACACCTAGGTACTGCAGATATTGAGGTTTTGAAAATGTTAGCTAGAAAGTTTCAGAAATGAATAGTTTGGAAGTTTTAAATGTGCACGGTTCCTAGTGGTGTGACATCCTGTGCTGCCCAGTTCTGTCTACCCAGGATGCAGATCATCCAGGCTGTGCACTTCCTGCCAGGTCTCATCAGTAGCCACCTTTGTTATCAGATCCACTGTCTGGTTCATAGTGCTGTTTCAAGTAACTGTGGTATTGTACTTAACAAAGCACCTGAAGTACAGGAGTAGGGAAGGTAACAGTTCCGATGGAGCAGAAACCATCAAAATGCCACTCATAAGTGAAAAAAGAGAGAGAAAGATATATTGAGAGAGAGATTAAGTTAACATAACTTTTTTTATGTGTATGAGTGTACTGTCTGCATGTAGGTTTGTGCACCAGTGTTGTGCAATGCTGCAGAGGTCAGAGGAGGGTGTTGGATTCCCCTGGAACTGGAGTTAAAGACGGTTCTCAGCCGCCATGTGGGTGCTGGGGATGGAACCCTGGTCCTCTGAAAGAGCAGTCGGTGCTCTTAACCACTAGGCCATCTCTCTAGCCCCTAACATAACTTTGAGGCAGGGTCTCCCTGTAGCTCTGGCTGTCCTGGAACTAGCTCTGTAGACCAGGCTGGCCTTGAACTCAGAGATCTACCTGTCTCTGCCTCCCAAGTGCTAGGATTAAAAGCGTGTGCCACCATGCCCAGCCTACACATAACTTTTTTATTGGTCTTTTTGAGACAGAGTCTCCTTGTAACCCCAGTTGGCCTGGAACTTGCTATGTAGACCGGTTGGCCTCAATCTTACAGAGATCCACCTGCTTCTGCCTCCCAAGTGCTGGGATTAAAGGCTTGTGCCACCGCTCCCAGCTAACATAACTTTTATGACAATTTTATTATAATTATTCTTCGTATTAGTTACCATTAGTACCCAATTTACAAAATAAGCTTTATCATAGATATATGAAGGACAAACAGTGTCTGTGGGGTTTAATGCTACCAACAGTTCTTGGAATCTTATGGTGGAGTTTTAACCTTTCCCCTTAACCCATCCCATAAGGGGGTTGCTCTGATTGAGTCAACACTGCCTTATCCAATGATCTCATTACACTTTCTCTTTAATTAGCCTTATAATATCCTCGCATCCTTGTTTTGCATGATCTCCCATAGTTTCCCTTATAGAATTATATTGTGACATGTGGGGATTGTTTGCCCCCTTTCCCTGCTCCTCTGGGCTTGGGGCTTCATATGTGCAAGTTAAAAATTATTTATTTATTATTTGTTTTTATTTTATGTGTTTAAGTGTTTTTGCCTGTGTTAAGTGTACCCCACGTGTACAATGCCTGCAAAGGCCAGAAGAGGGCGCAGATCCCCCTGGAGTTACAGACCGTAGTTAGCCACCATGTGGTACTGGGGACTCAACCCAGGTCCTCTGCAAGAACAGCCAGTGCTCCGAATTGCTGAGCCATCTCTCCAGCCCCATGTGCAAGATCTTTTTTTAAAAAGAAGAATTTTAAATTGTATTTTATATGTATAAGTGTTTGGCTGTGTGTATGTGACTGCACCATGTGCATTCCATGCCCACAGAGGTTGGAAGAGGGCATTGGATCTCCTAGAACTGGAGTCACAGATGGTTATTTGCTGCTATATAGGTGCTGGGAACTGAACCTGGGTCCTCTGTGAGAGCAGCCAGTGCTTTTAATCACTGAGCCATCTCTTTAGCCTTTGTCTATTTTTTTTTTTTTGAGACAGTGTCTCATGAAGTCTTGTACACATTACATAGCTAAATGTAACCTTACCTCCTGATCTTTCTGCCCCTACCTCTCGAGTGCTGCAATCACAAGTGTGTGGCACCAGGCGCAGCTCATGTATGTAAATATGTCCCTTCCTGCTGTGCTGTTTCATCAGCTTCCTGTAGATCCCGTGTTTATGGCTCATCTCCTTTCCTTCTTTTCCAAACCCTCCTTCTGTTACTTCTGCTTCTGTCAGTCTTGGAACATTCTTCTCCACTAATATATATGAAAGCTGCACAAATCAGGATACTTTTTATTAATTCTATGGAAAAATTCTTTTTATGAAGTAGTTTTGTTGTTTTAAAATTATGTATGTATGTGTCTGTGTAGGCTATGTGCCCATGAATGCAGTTGCCTGTGGAGGCCAGAAGAGTGCATTAGAGTCCCTGACATTGGAGTTACAGGCAGTTGTGAGCTGCCCAATCTGAGAACTGGAAGCAAGCTTGGGTCCTCTGCAAGAGGAGTTGGTGCTGAGCCATCATCTCTCCAGCCCAAGGACAAAATTTTTATTCACAGATGAAGATATTTTACCAACAATTAATCTTCAAACTTAAGATTTGTTATAATTTTCCAGTTATAACTTTTTTTTTTTTTTTGCCTTTTTGAGACAGGGTGTCCCTATAGCCCCAGCTGGCCTGAAACTCAGTCTGTTGAACAGTCTGGCCTTGAAATCCGCCTGCCTTTGCCTTCTGAGTTCCAGGATTAAAGACATGCACCACTACACCTAGCACCAAATAATCTTTTTCTAAAAAATTATTTTATTTATTATTTTTATTTTATGTGTATGAGTATATGCATATATGTAGGTGTACTTATGTCATAAAATGCCCGAATAAGTCAGAAGAGGGCGTTGGATTCTCCTGGAACTGGAATTACAGATGGGTGTTAGCCTCCATGTGGGTGCTGGGAATCAAATCCTGGTTGTCTGCAAGAGGACAGACTTCAAATAATCTCATCAGGAAAATCCCTCACAGGAGTGCCTAAAAACTTAGTTGACTCTAGCCAGTCAAGCTGTCAACCAAGATGGCTAGCCATTCTCAATTCAGCTTAAATATGCTTTTCCTTGATGGTTAAGGATGTTTAAAAAGTTTTTTTCAAATATTTATTGGCCATTTGTATTTCTTCTTTTGAGAACTGCCTATTCAAGTCATTTGTCTATTTATTGATTGGATAATTTTTTCAATTTATTTTTTCAGACTTTTAATAAAATTTTACTTTTCACTTTCAATTCATTAATCAGAAAATTGACAAATCCAAATATATTTGTAAGACATTGGATTATTAATGTTATAGCTGACAAGATATCTTATAAAGTTGCACAGCATTTTTAAAGTTATGTATGTTTGTCTCTAAGTGTGTACCAATTAGATATGTGGACCATGACTTTTGAAAAAAAGGTCAAAGTAATACAATATCCACTTCAATATCTACAGATCTACACAATACTATGAAGACATGCATATAAAATAACCACAGTTAGACAGGTGGAGATCCTTTGCCCCAAAATCCAAGCTGCAAAATATTTCAATATCTATAATATTTTAACATCAATATGACATCACAAGGAGGAATTCCACACCATAAAACTTTCTTTCAGGCCAGGTGTGGTGGTGCACACCATTAATCCCAGCACTCTGGAGGCAGAGGCAGATGGATCTCTGTGAATTCAAGACATAGTGAGTTCCAGGCCAGCTGGGGGTATAGAGAGATCCTGTCTCAAAAAGACCAAACAAACAAACAAACCCAAACTGAAAAAAACAACAAAAATCACACTCTTTCATGCTGGGAAGGTAGTTTAGTAGATAAAGTGCTTCCTGTGCAAGTTCCAGTAACCTGAGTTCAGTTCCCAAGAGCTAGGTAAAGCCAGGTGCAGCATATATATTTCAATTATTTATTCTATTTGTATGATGATTTATCTACATGCGTTTAAGTGTATGACACACATGCATTGTCCAAAGAGACTAGAAGAAGGCATTGGATCCCCTGGAACTGGAGTTCTAGATGTTGTGAGCTGCCATGTGGGTGCTGGGAACTGAACCTGGGTCCTCACAAGAACAGCCTGTGGTTTTAACCACTGACACTAAACATCTCTCCAGCCCCATAGCTAATGTTTTGATTTTTTCTTAGTTCTTTATGGATTCTAGATATTAGTCCCCCATCAGATGTGTAGTTGGGAAAGATTTTCTTTTATTCTATAAGCTGTTTCTTCACTTCATTGATATTTTTTTCTTTGGTGTATAGAAGCTTTTGAATTTCATGAAATTCCTTTTGTCCATTCTTGGAGCCAATTTTCTGATCTCTTAGGTAGAATGTACTTTCCTGGGGCTGGAGAGATGGCCTAGCAGTTAAGAGCGCCGACCGCTCTTCCAGAGGACCCGGGTTCGATCCCCAGCATCCACATGGCGGCCGAGAACCATCTGAAACTCCAATTCCAGGAGAACTCCAGTTCCAGGGGAATCCGACACCCTCTTCTGACCTCCGTGGCATTGCACGACATGGGTGCACAAGCTTGCATGCAGACAGTACATTCATACACATACAGAAATAAATAAAATTAATAAAAAAATTAAAAAAAAAAGAATGTACTTTCCTTTGTTTTGAAGTGATTTCCTCTGGTAGTTTCAGAGTTTCAGGTCTTCTGTTAAGACCTTTGACCTATTTTGAGTTGGTTTTTGTACAGGGTGAGGGGTAGGAGTCTAGTTTTATTTTTTTCACACAGATACCAGATTTCTCAGCACCATTTGTCAAGAAGCTATCTTTTCTGCAATGTATGTTTTTGGCTCTCATTGTATGATTTATTTCTGGGTCTTTGAGTCTATTGTAGTGTCTGTGGTGTACTGATTATTGTTGAAAGCATGGTCCCATTAGGTCTGACATATAGCTCCTTACCTTGTCCTTCACTTCTGGTCCTGGGGTTGTGGGAGGTAGCAGTTGATAGAGTATTGGGTTTAACTGAAAACATTTAATGAATCATACTTCCATGACTATAACATTTTTATTATTATTGTAAAAATTATAGACAAACATGTTTAATATTAGGGCTCTGAGCAGAGGTAGAACAAATTTTGGTTTCCAACATCCACATTAAATTTGAGAAAGGAAGTAAATATTCAATAAAATAATATATTAAATATTACTCTATAGAAAATGTTTTAAAATTCATTTTTATTTATGTGCATAAGTGTATATGTGTGTGTGCCCATGCCCAAGAAGGGTGTTGAAACCCTGGACTGGAGGTGCAGGAGGTGGTGAACCACCTGGCATCAGTGCTGGGAACTGAACTCAGGACCTCTGCAAGAATACTGAATCATCTCTTCAGCCCCCAGAAAATGTTCTTAAATTAAAAAATATTATTATGGTAAGGGAGCATGTATGCCAAGGTCAGAGGATAGATGACAACTTTGGGGAGTCAGTTCTCTCCTTCCACCTTTATACAAGTTCTGGGGATCAAACTCAGGTCACCAGGCTTGTGTGACAAGAGCCTTTGCCCGCTGAGCCATCTTGTTGGCCCTAGAACAGATTCTTAAGGTTTTAGTGACATCAAAATATCATACTTAATAAAGAAGTTATTTTATTTTTCTTTTTTTAAAGAAGTTATTTTAAAATAGTTTAATTGTTTAGCTCACATGGCCAAATAGATGAGTAATATCATTATACTCATGATAAGCCATTCTTTAGAGGTCACAGTGCCCAAGTTATATGCATCCATGTACATTTGCATTTACATATATTAGAAGTTTCTCATGTAGATTTGATAGGTATTTGTCATGAAGAAAGCTATCATTTGCAAAGAAGGCTATCTTTTGCCCCTGATGTATGTTTTTGGCTCTCATTTTATGATTTGTTTCTGGGTCTTTGAATCTATTGCAGTGTCTATTATGTACTGATGATTGTTGAAAGCATGGAATCATTAGGTCTGATGTATAGCTCCTTACCTTGTCCTTCACATCTGGTCCTGGGGTTGTGGGTTATACCTTGTCTCCAAGAAAACTGTGTGCTCATATTTTTAAAGGAACATTTTTTGGCTAACATATGCATGAACACTTTACGTTCTCAAGAATATGTTTTATTTATTTATTTTTATTTAAAAAAACACGAATTCATGGAAAAGTTGGAAGAACTTTTTTCCGGAACCACTGGACAATAAGCTTCTGACCAGACAGCTCCTCACTTCTTCAGTGGGTATTGCCTACAAACATGGCTGTGGATATGTCTTTGTCTACAAGGCAAACAAAGCTTAGCAAACTATCTGATTCCTCTGACCTAATCCTCACCTGCTTGGGTCCATGTTGTCTTTGCCATCAGAAAGCTGCATGTTAGACTCTCACACAGTGTTTAGCTGTGTCTCTTTAGTTTATTTTGGTCTGTAACATTTCCTTAGTCCTTCAGTTTTTACAGATTGCAGGTCACTTGTTCTGTAGAATGTCCTTCATTTTGTTCTAATGATTCCTCATAATTAGACTTAGGTTATTCATCTTTGGTAAGGCACTTACCTTGTTTTATTGCAAAAAGTCTTTTTCTGATACTAGAATTATAATTTTATTGGCACAAGAAAGGCAGGTACTCAAATTTGGATTTCTGTAAGACTTCATCCTTTATTATTTTAACAGCTTTAAAAAAAACCCTTAATTCAGCCTGTTATGAAGCATAAATTGTGGTGAAAATTCTCACCACTGACCGCCGTGATGGCATCACTCAGGGTTTCTTAACCCCCACACAGATGACATTTTGAGGTGCATGATTCTGTGTGGTAGAGGCCTGTCCTGAGCATGGTGGGTTGTTTATCGACATCCTTGATTTGCCTCTAGACACAAGTATGTCCTCCTCCTACTTGTAAAGCCAACAACGTCTGTGGACATTGCCTGATGTCCCCTGAGGAGTGAAATGCTTGTGGCTGAGAACTCCCAGGTAGCTCATTTAGTTCTCTGGCTTGAACCCTGTTGAATCCTTACGCAATAGAAAGACTAGGTTAGGAACGTTTTTTTCTACTCAGTTCCACTGTTTAACAATAAGCAGAATGTTCTATCACATTTGCAATGGCAAATTTTCACATACTAAACATGCCCATTTGGCTTCTGTTGCTTGCACTCTAGTAAGAGATTTGCCTGACTTGAATTTCAGTGTCCATCCTCCCAGCAAGTGTCAGCACAGAAGAAAATTCTTTGTTGTTTATGCATCTTTTTAGATGCTGCTCATCTTTTGGATTTTTTTTTTTTTGTATTCTTGAGACAGGGTCTCCCTGTAGCCCCAGCTGGCCTGGAACTCACTTTGTAGACCAGGCTGACCTTGAACTCACAGAGATCCGCCTACCTTTACCTCTGCCTCCTGAGTGAAAATAAAAAAAAACAGCTCCCATTTTTCTTTATAATAAATAGACTTTTCTAGCCGGGTATGATGGTGTGCACCTTTAATTACAGTACTCAGGAGGCAGAGGCTGGTGGATCTCGATAAGATCGAGGCTAGCCTGGTCTACATAGTGAGTTCCAGGCCAGCTGTGCCTACAGGGCAATCCTGTCTCAAAACAAACAAGCAAATAAATGGACTTTCCTGATTCCATTGTTCTTTCTCATTTTGTAAGGGAACTTGTTGTTTGGTTTACACATTTGGGCAAGTATTTATTCTGTACTTATACTTGATTTTATACTTTTTTGTATATTTGTTCAATTTTATCTCACTGTTCTGTATTTCCTTTGGGTTGGAAGATCTTGAAGAGTGAGATGTACGTACATCTTCTCCACTCCTTGTGAGCATGAAATATGGCTAAGGTAACAATAGCGGCAATTCAGTGAGCTTTGGGTTCAGTCCAGCTGAATGCGCTGAGAGTGAGAAGTATTTTATCATAGGACAGATTGCCACCGGGTTACTCCAGAAGAAGCTAGAAAAGGGTGAGATGGGATGTGGGAGAAGCAACTTGCCTGTCATTTTCTTCTCATTCATCATTTGCTTTACTATTTTTATGAAGGGGCTATTAGGAATATGTGTTCTATCAGGGGTCAGGCGTGTAGGCATGGGGATAGAAACCTGATCTTGCATTTATCCCATGTGTTGGTGAACTCAGAGAGACGTACTAAGATTTTCACTAAAACCTAAAGCCAATGTGATGGCTCATGACCGTAATTCCTGCACCCAGAGGCTGAGGCAGGAGGGGCATCACCAGTTCAAAGCCAGGCTAAGCTACATAGAGAGACCATGTCTCAAAAACAAGCAAACAAAATTAAATAAATACTAACTGGAGGCTTTAAAGACTTTAAAGCAGACATCAGAAGATGAAGCTGATTTCCAGTTCAGTTTCTAGGCTGTGCTTTTCATTTTCATTTTCTTTTCTTTCTTTCTTTCTTTTTTTTTTATAACTCAGCCTGTATGCTGCCTTTCCAGTTAAAGTAATTGCTCCTAAAGGAAAGGAGTTAGTTCAAGAGAATACAAGCACCTTGAAAAAACAGCAGTGTTTAGCCAGGCATGGTGGCGCACGCCTTTAAACCTAGCACTTGGGAGGCAGAGGCAGGACGATCTCTGAGAGTTCAAGATCAGCCTGGTCTACATAGTGAGTTCCAGGACAGCTGGAGCTACAGGGAAACCCTGTCTAAAAAAAAAAAAAAAATAGATCCAAAACAATAACAACAAAATCAAAAAAACTCCAGCAGTATTAAAAAAAATTATGTGTATGAGTGTATTGCCTGCATGTGTGTACGTGTACATGTGTAGTGCAGTGCCCATGGAGGCCATAAGAGGGTCCTGGATCCCCTGAAACTGGAGTTAAAGGTGGTTGTTAGCTACCATGTGGGTTCTGGGAATTGAACCTGGGTCCTGGGTCCTCCATAAGAGCAGCCAGTGCCCTTAAGGGCTGAGCCTTCTCTCCAGCCCAAGAGTACAAAGCACCTTTAAGATTAGACGGGGACTTCTTCAATGACTCATGAGAATAGGACAGAAGATCAGGGGCCAGAGAGTCTCTGGGGTGTTCTGCTCTGCACTGCTGTCTCAAGACCCTAAGATTCCTAGATTTTTTTTGGGGGGGGGTCCTTCTTAAGGCAGGGTCTCCCTGTAGCTCCTGCTGTCCTGGAACTCACTACATAGACCAGGCTTGAACTCACAAAGATCCTCCTGCCTCTGCCTCCTGAGTGCTGGGACTAAAGGCATGCCACCACACCTGGCCTGATTCCTAGATTCATTTTTTTTTATTTACTTATTTATTTATTTATTTGTTTATTTATTTATTTATTTGAATGCACTGTCTGCATGTAGGTCTGTGCACTCGTGTCGTGCAATGCTGAGGAGGTCAGAAGAGGGCGTCGGATTCCCCTGGAACTGGAGTTCTACTGGAATTGGAATTAGAGACAGTTCTCAGCCGCCATGTGGGGGCTGGGGATCCAACCCAGGTCCTCTGCAAGAGCAGTCAGCACTCCCAACTGCTAGGCCATCTCTCCAGCCCCTCCTAGATTCTTAATAAAGGAAGAGAAAGTACTTTAATCCTTTCTTGTACTTTCTGGAGCTCCCCATCATTATTACTTCCACTATGGGAAGCTCTTGGAATGTTTAGACTTTTTCTAGAAAACCTGCATGGAGGGAGGGACAAGCACCAAAGATTTCATTCCCACTGGGCGTCATGTGACTTTTGTCTATTATGATGGAAAATGCTTTTAAATTTTTTTCTTTGAATGTAATATAATGAACTCAATGCTTCCATTTCAATTATTTTAAAATCAAGTTTCTATTTATTAGTTTCATTATTGATGAAGAAGTTTCCTTTTCTTAAAAGTCTATCAAGTGTTAGCTGAGCATGGTGGCGCATGCCTTTAATCCTAGAACTCGGGAGGCAGAGGCAGGTGGATCTTTGCAAGTTCAAGGCCAGCCTGGTCTACAGATCGAGTTCCAGGCCAGCTGGGGCTACAGAGAGACCCTGTCTCAAAAAGACCGAAAAATAAAAGTAAAAAGTCCATCAAGTGTTTAGTAAATTTCATTCATGTTCCGTATATTTTAAGGACCTGTGATGTTTTGTATCATAACTAGACACTTCTGGGATATCAAAGCCATGATCCTTCCTCAGAGATTATCTATGAAGTAAAAAAAAAAAAGTAACTCAGGACCCTTTCAAGTTTAGTGAGTTTGAAAGTATCCAGACTTAATTTCACACCCAAACCTGACTACCTGAGAAAGTGTTTGCTCGCCCGCCTCTGGGGTCCCCCAGAGCAGAGGCCCTAATTAGGAACACAGGAAAATACTGAAATAAGGAATGAAAAAGAGAAAAGCAGAAACATGAAATTCACTGTTTCTTTGATTCTTTGTGGGGTATAAAACAGTGTTTTTAGAAGAAGTAAAATTTATGATACACTGTATATTATGTCTCTGTGACCAATATATGTGTTGTGGACATAAGTGATGCTTTTAGTTCTTTAAATATTTCTTCTTAAATAAATCCATCCAGTCCATTAATCATAGTTAATGTTTTCTTGCTGGTTTGAACATGTCACAGCTAACGACCAATGTAGAGTAATGGGCAACGAGAAAGGAAAATGAGCCCATTCATGAATTATTCTCTGTTCTCACTTTAGACAAGTTAATTTTCTTTAAATTATCAGGTTCTATCTTAATCATAGGCCTTTTTGTGGTTATCAAGAATAAATGTTTGTCTGTTTTGCCTTCCGTCCTACATCTCCCACTAAAAGCCAAATTCAATTAGTTTCGTACACTGTCACAAAACACCGAATGTGCAAATTAAATTTTTGAAAAAGGAGCAATGGTGAGATTTTAAGTTTGTTCTGCCAATGAGCCTGGAGCTAACACTCAAGGAAGATTTTGTTAAATGGGCACTCAAATATATTCATATTAAGAGACTTGTATTTATTTTCCAGAGTAATCATTAGAAGCTAAAGAACACTGATGTCACAGCAGACTGGGTGGATAATTCAAATGTCAACTTAAAAGCAGCCACAAAAATAAAGCTCAACCCTAGAGAGCTATGATCTTTAAGACCAGAGGGTAGAGGATGATGACAGGCCCAGTGTGTGGCGGCAGCATCTTTACATCCTCTAGTACTATGAATGGAAGGAGGAAATAGCTCAGGTTTTAGAAAGACTATTGTTTCATTGATGTTAACATTTCAAAACCACCTTGTTTATCCAATGTGATGTTAAACTTCATTGTCAACTGACTAGGTTAAGAAATAACTAAGGAGTTAGTGAAACACACTTCCAGGTTTGTCTGTGATGTGGTCCAGGGACAACTAAATCACAAAGGCTCTGACTTCCTCAGCGGATTGATCTCTTGATAGTGTTAGGTTATAAAAAGGCATGAACCCCAATAAAAGGCACATGAGGCTTAGGTCACTCCAGGAACATGCTTTACTTCCATGTGGGACTGCCAGCATGAGCCGCAGCATGGCAGGGGGCAGAGGCAAAAAGAGGGGCAGGACAGAGAGAGGGGGCAGAGAGAGGCAGAGAGACAGAGAGAGATGGCGGCTGGGGTCCACCCATTTATGTCCATGGGGCGGGACCTCAGGTACAGGTGAAGAGGTCAGAAGATTGACAGTTTCTGGAGAAAGTGGCACCTGTGTGCCCCTTGGGATTCTGGGAAGCCTGGACCTAACAGATAGTTCATAATATGATGACGTGATAACATGGTGTTCTGCCTGAGCAACCTCTCAAATTGTGAACTAAAATGTGTCTTTCTTCCTTTCAGTTGCTTCTGCCAGGTCCTTAGTCACAGCCATGGGAAAACTAAGATATTGCATTTTATTATAACTTCATCATTTTTCTCATGTTCCACATTGATGACATAAAATGATTTGTCTAATAAAATAAATTCAAATTGTCACTGTAATAGATTTTTCTTAAAGTTTTTGTAATTTGACAGCTCATACTGAAGTAAATACTCTGATTATTTCTCCTTCTAATGTTCCTTTCTTAGTCATCGCTCTACAAATATTCACCACCATCCCTGTAATGTATATGTTTCTAGACTTTTCTATAGTGCTACTCATAGAAAAGGTACATGTGTGTCTGTATTTTAGAGTGAATGATGTAGGGGCTGGGATGCAGCTCATTGGTAGAGTGTGCTTAGCATGCAGGGAGTCCTGGGTTTGGAGCTCAGCACCACATGAAGTCAGGCGATCTTTACCTCCATAGAGAGTCTGAGCCATTCCTGATATACAGAAGAACCTGTCTCAAAATAACAAAATAATAATATGAACAATGGGGCTGGAGAGTTGGCCTAGTGGTTAAGAGCTCTGACTGCTCTTGCAGAGGACCTGGGTTCGATCCCAGCACCCACACGGCAGCTGAGAACCGTCTGTAACTCCAGTTCCAGGGGAATCAGACACCCTCTTCTGACCTCCTTGGCATTGCACGACACAGGTGCACAGACCTACATGCAGATAATACCTTCATACACATAAAAAATAATATGAATATATATACATTATTTCACTTAACAATATTGTTTAGAAAATTTTTGTCAATACAAATAGGTTCACCTCATTTTAGACAACTGCAGCCTGGCTGTCAGTAGAAAGAGTGCACAATTATTTACTTAGTTATTTCTGTTTTTTTTTTTTTTTTTTTTTACTTTTCTAGACAGGGTCTCCCTGTAGTCCCAGCTGGCCTGGAACTCACTATGTAGTCCAGGCTGGCCTTGAACTCACAGAGATCTGCCTGCCTCTGTGTCCTGAGAGCTGGGATTAAAGGTGTGTGCCACCAGGCCTGGCAGTCATTCCTGTTTTTATAAATATGGAGGCTAAAAAAATAAATAAATAAAAATAAATAAATAAATAAATATGGAGGCTATGCTCAGATTTTCCAAGTCACATATGCCATTGCAATAAAGAGCTATGCACTTGCCTCTTGGGGCACAAGACTAAGTGACTCTGGGTTGGTTATTAACAGATTTTCAAGGTAATTAGGTCTGCCAAATACTCTCTGAAGTGCTTACTCTTGCACCTGTGTTCCCTCCAGTTTCGTATGACTATACTTACTAAATCTGCATTCCCTCCATAAGGTGAGGTTGAGCACCAGTATATCTTCTTGGCTCCCTTTCCAGTTAGATTTTTTTTCTTTCTTTAAATGATTTGATTGTTGTCTTTCATTGTTAGGTCAGAATGCCTTATCCTATCACTTGTTTTATCAGTTTCCTTTCCAGTTGCTGTGAAAAAAACTGACAAAAGCAACTTGGGGAGGAAAGGGGTTTTTTTGGCTTAAAGTTCCAGAGGAGATACAGTCCGCCATGGTAGTGAAGACAGGGAGGCAGGAGCACAAGCTGGCCATGGCATTGCATTGGCAGTTCAGAAGCAGAGAGGCCACAGGAAGTGAGGCCATGCTATCAAACCCAAAGGCCCCCTGCGAGTGGTGCACTTCTGCCAGCAAGGCTCCACCTCCTAAACCTTCCCAAACAGCACCAGCATTTTGAGACCAGGTGTTCAGAGACGTGAGCTTCTCAGGGACAACGCGCATTCAAACTATACTTGTGTTTTCACTCCTCTGCTGTTTTGGTCATTCAGCTGTTTTATTTTATTTTATTTTATTTATTTTTATTCTGCTCTTTTAAATGGCTTTTGCTTTGTAGATTTCATTTCACACAACTTTCCCAAGTCCAAAGTCATGAATATTTGCCTGTAGTTTCTTTTAGAATTTTCTTATCATTAAGGAACGTAAAGCCTTTAAAAAGTTTCAATTTATTATTATTATTATTATTATTATTATTATTATTATTATTATTTGTGTGTGAGAGCGTGGGGATGTGTGTGCTACGGGCACAAGTGTGGAGGTC
Organism: Rhizomys pruinosus; assembly: GCA_009823505.1. Taxonomy (NCBI): domain Eukaryota; kingdom Metazoa; phylum Chordata; class Mammalia; order Rodentia; family Spalacidae; genus Rhizomys; species Rhizomys pruinosus. Next base: position 379,543 of record VZQC01011509.1, read on the forward strand.
AAACATCTGTGTGGTACAAGTTATAATAATTTATACACTCATATAATCCTAAAACTCTATTCTAACTTCAGCACATTTGATTCCTCAGTGTAAATTTTTTGCTTTTAAAGACACAGAACTCTACTTTCGCTTTTCATTGGTGCTGCCCTTCACCCAATGCATGGTGATTCCTGAGTGTCCATTCTTGCAGCAATCTGTTCTCTGTGCTCCTACAGCCTGCTTAGAGAGGGGCAGGGTCTCTGAGTGGAATTTGTATGCCATTGATTTGAAAGGTGAGCAGGAAGGATGGAGACACCACTGGCTCAGCAGCTAGTTTTTTTGTGGGAGAGGAATTGCCCATTCCTCTTGGGTCTCTTGTGGGCACTATTTCTTTGAAGGAATATGCATAGCTCTCAGCTAGAGGCCACTGGTCCTGTTGCTTTTTGGCCTCAGTGAACAGAGGGGATGTGTATAATTCAACCTTCCTGCTGTTCCACCTCCCTCCTCTAACAATGACACTTTGTTCCTTACTATCGATAAACCACTGCATTCATTCCTCCGTTCACTCACTTGACAGAAACTTACTGAGCATCTTCCATATGTCACTATTGCTTCAGTGCTTGAGACATATCAGTAAACAGAGACGACTTCCCTTGTGGAACTTAGATACTAGGGCCAGGAAAAAAATTTAAATAACGAGCATAATAATTAAATAAATCACATCACAAGTTTAAAGGGGTAAATACTATGAAAAAATAACAGGTAAAGCAGAGTGTGAGGAATCAGGAGTGTTGGGTATAGGTAGGGAAATTAAGGCTGAATTTCTAAATAGAATGGTTAGATTACACCACAGAGAGATGATATATCTGGGCATGGAAGTCCATACAGAGAACTAGAGGTCTAGGCCAAGGACATGGCTGTTTTTTTGTAGGTGTGGTTACCATGGAGTAAGCCAAGGCAGAGAGGATAGTGGCTGAAGAGGTCTGGGAGGTAAGAATTTTGTCTTTTCCTTGAACTGTGCTTGGAACAGAGAAAGAACATAATCTGATTTAACATCTAAATGGCTGAGTACAGCTTCTGGATTAAGATTCCAGTATAGGCCAAGCATGGATGCTCAAATCTATAATTCTAGCACTTGAGAGGCTGAGAAAGGAGGATTACCATGAATTTGATGCTAGTCTGGGATACATAGGGACTCAGGGCAAGAGGGAGGTACACAGACTATGTCTAAAAAACAATAGAACAAACCAGACAAAACTGAAAAGACATCACAGTTGGGTGTGGTGGCTCAGATTTGTAATTCCAGAACTCAGGAGACCCAAGGCAGGGAATTCTGCAGTTCAAGATCAGCATGAGGTACGTGGTGAGATCTTGTCTTAGTCCTAGCACTTGGGAGGCAGAGGCAGGCGGATCTCTGTGAGTTCAAGGCCAGCCTGGTCTACGGAGTGAGTTCTAGGACAGCTGGGGCTACAGGGAGACCCTGTCTTGAAAAGATCAAAAAAAAAGCCAAAGAAGAGGAAGAGGGCCAGGCGTGGTGGCACATGCCTTTAATCCAGCACTGGGGAGGCAGAGGCAGGTGGATCTCTGTGAGTTCAAGGCCATCTTGTCTACAAAGTGAGTTCCAAGCCAGCTGGGGCTACAGAGAGACCCTGACTCAAAAGAACCAACCAAATAAATAAAGAGAAGGACAAGAGAAGAAGGATGACCTTGTGGGGGGACAAGGTCAGAAACCAGAGGAACAGTTGTTTGGAGGCTGTTGTGGAGAAACATCCATGCAGAAGATGGTGGTCATGTCTAGAGTGGTGGTCATGTTAGTATTGTTATTGCAAGTCATAGGTTCTGGATGTACTAGCTTAGTAAAATTTTAAGGTGGGGATATAGATGTGAGAAGAAGGAGCATTAAAAATTTCAGGTAGCAACCTGAAGGATGGAGTGAACAGTAATGGACAGCTGCAGGAGGAAGAGCAGAGATTAGTGTGGACATGGTGAGCCTGGACTGTCCATTATACACATAGCTAAAGAAGTTGGATAAAGGGTTGGATATGCAAGTACAGATTGGAGAGTCAATCTAGGGTGGAAACTGTTGTTGATGGTGAGCAAAAATATTCTGTGTTAATGAACAGCAAGTCTTTGTATATCTGATGGTGTGAGGGGAGATAAAAATACCATTTTGTTCTTTGCAGGAACTAGGAGACCTGTTCATAAATTTTGCTTTGCAAACATTCACAAAATACTTAGGTGTTAATTTTGGCATTAACAAGGCAGCATTTTCTGGGGGGATGAATACTCAGTGTGCACGGTTTTTCTGATTTTCACAGCACTGTGGCATTTGTTTGTTAATCAGTGCTATGTTTGGACATATGCTGATATGATAACAGTCCTTCCAGACTATGCTGGATAACTTTAGTGTCCACTTGGCACACCTGGATTGAGGGAGCCTCAATTTGGGAATTGGCTCCATTGGACTGGCCTGGGGCCAAGTCTGTGGAGTGTCGTCCTGATTGTTGAGTTATGTGGGAGGACCCAGCCTACTGTGGGTGGTGCCACCCCGAGCAGGTTATTATGTACAGTATAAGAAAGCAGGCTGGGCATGGGACAGGGGAGCAAGCCAGTAAGAAGGATTTCCTCCATGGCCTGTGCCTCAGCTCCTGCCTCCAGGTTCCTGCCCTGAGTTCCTACCTTGGGCTCCCTGAGATGTGAGCTGAATAAACCCTTTCATCCCCAAGTTGATGTCAGTGAGAGTGTTTTGTCACAGCAATGGAAAATCGAACTAGAACACAGACCCATACATTTTTAGCACTTAAATCCAAATTACTTTAAATTGATGTCATTTAGCACTGCAACATAAATTATTTATTCTTAGTCATAGGATAGAAATTCTTGGCATTAGTTTGAAAAAAAAATGAGCTAAGGAAATATAAGTACTTGGACATCAGGCCTGTGTCTCATGAAAATAAGTTAATCAGATGTGTGAGGATGTCATCAAATCTGCTGTGTTAGCTGCTTAAGAGCAGACCAGGAACTGCCCAGCATCAATGCCAAGAGGACCTCTATGAAGCATAATATTTCCATTAAAATATTTAGACATCATGATAGTTTTCCATGGTTTTAATTCATAAAACATGGGGCTGTTTTCAAAGCCACAGGAGCACTGCAATTTTTCAGCTGTCTTTTCCTTTCTCTACCTTACTTTTTACCTGTTAACTTTTTTCGGCACTCTTAACTGCTGAGCCATCTCTCCAGCCCCTACCTGTTAACTCTTATTGTGAGCAATTTAACTAGCTTTTCTTTCAGAAATATATACATTTACATATATTTCTATTTATTTATTTTTATGTGTATGAATGTACTGTATGCATGTAGGTTGGTGCACCTGTGTTGTGCAATGCCACAGAGGTCAGAAGTGGGTGTCAGATTCCCCTGGAACTGGAGTTAAAGACGGTTCTTAGCCGCCATGTGGGTGCTGGGAATCAAACCTGGGTCCTCTGCAAGAGCAGTCAGCACTCTTAACCGCTGAACCATCTCTCCAGCCCCCAGATTTACATATATTTCTAAGAAAATAATGTGACATCGAAAAAGTTGACCAGCTCACAAGTAAGGTTCATGAATATAAAGAATTTATATGAATAACTAGAATAAAAAATTAAATAGCTTACTTGATAACATAATGAATTTCCTCATTTCCTCTTGTTAAGACTCTGAGTTGAATGTATTCTAGTGGTCCATGTTATCTTATGATCCTCAGAAACCTGCTTCAGAGGAATTGTGTGAGTCAACACAGGAAAATCACTCCATCTTTTCATATTCAGCTGATTTGCTGTTTTTTGAGTAATCCCAAATATATATTTATGTGAAAGAAAAGATATTTTGGGGCTGGAGCGATGGCCTAGCGGTTAAGAGCACCGACTGCTCTTACAGAGGACCCGGGTTCGATCCCCAGCACCCACATGGCGGCCGAAAACCGTCTGAAACTCCAATTCCAGGAGAACTCCAGTTCCAGGGGAATCCGACACCCTCTTCTGACCTCCGCGGCGTTGCACGACACGGTGCACAAACTTGCATGCAGACAGTACATTCATACACATACAGAAATAAATAAAATTAATAAAAAAAAAGTGCTTCAACATGGATCTCAGCAGGAATGCCCAGGGGGTTCAGGAGTGACGGAGAAGTAACTACCATGCAGTCATCCTTAAAATCCTAAAGACTTTTCTTAAGCTTTAGGGATCTCAACTCACTCCAAACCAGGATATGTGGCTTCAATTTCTGGAAGCAATTTTTGGACTATCTAGTATAATTAAGACGTTTTAATGCAGGCTTAAGTANCATTTGCTCTTTATCCTCCCCGTGCACCCTTCCTGGTCCCCCATTTGCTCTTTATCCTCCCCATGCACACCTTCGCTGGTCCCTTTTCCTCTAAAATAGTCCTCCTTCCGCTTTCATGTGCTGTTCCAATGTGAGTGAGCGAAAACAGGCAGTGTTGTATCCTCTGTTACCTCTCTTATTCTCCCGTCTCCCTCCCTCTAGACCTCTTCCTCCCATCCCCACAGTTCCTCTTCTGTATTTATATTTGTATTTAAATGTAGAGTCAACATTTGAGAGAAAACATAATTTTGTATGAGGAGTTTATATGGGAAAGAATAGAGGAAATCCGGAGAAATCACATAATTTCCCTCATGTCGCTTGTATCCTGGGACAGTTCCCTTGCTACACACTTGGTCGCTAGCTGCAAGTTTCCTGTGAGGATTGCTATATAACCGGGACGAATGTGTTCATGGCTTCTGTACTTTGAGATTATTGGGTTTAGTTTTTCTCTTTACTCTCTAGTGAGAAAATATATGCTATAAATATATATGTACCGACATAATTTTAGAGAATGGAAAAATTCTAGGTCCAAGCCAATAAATATTCTTCTGTGATGTCACGAGAAGTAATCAAATGGTTCAGCAGTCCAACTCACTTGCCTCAGAGTCTAGCAGAGCTTTACTTTAATTTCTGAGTTGTATTTTTGTCATTGACACAAACTGAAGTTACCTGGGAAGATGGAACCTCAGTTGAGGATAGTTCCTCCATCAGACTGGCCTGTGCCCATGTCCGTGGGGGCATTTTCCTGCTTATTAATTGATAGAGGAGGGCCCAGTGCACTCTGGGTGGTGCTATCCCTTGGCAGGTGGTGCTGGGGTGTATAAGGAGGGTGTCTGAACAAGTCAGTCATCGGCACTCCTCTGTGGTTTCTGCTTCAGGTCCGGCCTCCAGATTCTTGTTTGTACTCCTATCTGGGCTTCCCTTGGTGATGGACTGTAAACTGTAGATGAAAGAAGCCCTTTCCTCCCTGAGTTGCTTGGTCAAGGTGTTTATCACAGCAAGAGAGACCAAATTCTCTGTCCCTCAGATTTCTCACCTATAAGATGGGAGCGATAATGGGTAGGGCTGGTGATTATGCAGGATGACTCAGACCGGAGCAAGCACACAGCAGCACTGCCTGACTTAATTCTTATTATTTATGTATTTTTATAGGATTAGGTTTTTGATCCACATTCTCAGTAATGTGGAACAAAAAAGTAAGACTTAATTTCATTTTTGTTTTTGTTTTGGTATTATTTATTTAATTTACTTTGAGATAGGGTCCCCTTATAGTCCCACAGACCTGGAACTCACTATGTAGATCAGGCTGGCCTTGGACTCGCACAGATAGGCCGGCCTCTGCCTCCTGACTAAATTTCACTTTTAAATTTTAATTTAGTATTGTTATTATTGTGTACCTGTGTCTGCAGATGCATGTGTGTAGGTCACAAGACAACTTTAGGGAGTCAGTTTTCTCCTTCCATTGTGGACTCTGAGGACTGAACTCAAGTCAGATAGAAAAAGAGGCCTGTGGAGATTATTGCAATAAACTCTGCATGAGTTATGTGCTTAACATCCTTGCCACAGAAAATTTTCAAGTTTTAAACATTTCTTCATAAATCAGCTTGTTTGGGTCCATTTTGTTTTTACCATGACTATGTTTCATCTCTCATAAATAAACCATGTTCTTCAAAGATGGGAGCAGGGCTAAGTAAGCCACTTCACTATATTTTTTTCCTGCCTTTTAAAGATAGGGACTCCTTATAGCCCCAGCTATCCCAGAACTCACAATACAGACTAGGCAGGCCTCGAACTCACAGAGAGTTGCCTGCCTCTGCCTCCCAGGTGTTAGGATTAAAAGCATGTTCCACCACACCTGGATCAATGTAGTATTTTTTTATACTCATAAAAGCTCAGTCTGTTCTAGTGTCTTTGGCCATACTGCCTTTTGTCCTTAGATAAGCTGCACACAATGAATAATTAGGCCCAAGCTTTAGAGTGGATTGTCAGAAATTGAGGATGAAGTTCCATTCCCAGCATGAGTGTTAAATCAGAGTTCAGTGGAAAGTAAAAATTGTTTTCAGGTCAATAATTCTGACAATTATTTTACTTCAAGATGCATGAAAATCCAAAGTATTTAGTTTACATAAAATTAAAAAAACATTTTACTTATTATTTTTTAAGGTTTTATGTATGTTAGTTTATTGCCTGCATATAAGTAAGTGCATCTGTGTTGTGCAATACCTACGGAGGTCAGAAGAGGGGGTCAGATCCCCCGGAACCAGAGTCAGTGATGGTTGTTAGTCACCATGTGGATGCTGGGGACCAAATCTGGGCTCTTTGCATGAGCAGCCAGTGCTCTTAACTGCTGAGCCATTTCTTCATCATCTTCAGTCTCTCTCTTTTTTTTTTTTTTTTTTGATAGCTCTCCTGTATTCCAGGTTGGCCTCTAACTTGTTACATGTCAGAGGACCTTGAACTTTTGAGTCTCCTTCCTCCATCTCCCTAGTTCAAGAATTACAGGCATGTGCCACCATACCTACTTTATCAGTGTTAGAGATCAAACCCAAGACTGTGCATGCTAGGCAAGCACTCTGTCACGTGTGCTACATCCTCTCTGCCCATATAATAATTATTGATCGAAAATTCTCACCTACAAAATGATTTGATTAAACTGTCTACTTCAGGACATGATAGGTTTCCACCAATATAATATTTAAATTCTGTTAATAACTATAATTATTCATATATCCCTTGCCATGGATGAGGTGTAAGAGCCGAGCACCTTTAGAGTAGCAGAAAGGCTACTCTCTTCCAGCCATCCCTCTTACACGTTTGCTGGTTCCTAGCAAGGATGTCTTGCTGGTTCTTGTAGCTTGATGCTGCTCAACACTCCTTGAAGCTTTTAGATGAGCTGTCCTTGCCAAATTCTTAATGGAGTTTCAACCAAGGAATCCTAAGATATGCTGAGGCTTATGTGCTGTGCTGGGAGGTTTTCTGATGTCTTCAGGAAAGAGCTAATGACAGCAGGATTCTAGGGACTCCTAGTCACAGGAACCTTGTTGGCTGCTAGCTGCTGGCTCTGCTGGGCTCTAAGTGCTTTTGAAAATCAGAGCCAGGAGTCAGTAGCATTTCCTTTCTCAAAACAACACTGACTTGAGTTACTTATAATTACTTAACTTACTTGAAGGCACTAATGTAAATATTTGGGAAAGCTGGCTCCCAGGAAACACAAAAGTGGTTTAAAAATTCTGAAAATTATCTGTAGTTCTCCTATGAAGGCAAAGTGTGTGGGTAAACTGAATGTTGAAACAGGAACTGTTTGACAGTTGGTGAAACTACAAATGAAATACATCTCTGCTAAATCAGTGGATCAAAAGCACAACTGAGAATCATATGCCTATAAGGACTTGAGTGTGAATCAGAACAAGAGAGTGGATTTTTTTTTTTTTGTTTTTTTTTTGTCTTTTCAAGACAGGGTCTTCCTGATGGCCCCAGCTGTCCTGGAACTCTTTGACCAGGCTGGCCTTGAACTCACAAAGATCTGCCTGCCTCTGCCTCCCAACTGCTAGGAGTTATTAAGGCGTTGTTTTGTTGCCACCATGCTTTGGATGTTTAAAGGATATTGGAAAGCATTTAAAAAAAATTAAAAAAAAAAAAAAGGGGCTGGAGAGAAATGGCCGCTCAGCGGTGTAAGTGACGCCGACCGCGCTTGCAGAGGACCCGGGTTCGATCCCAGCACCCACATGGCGGCCGAGAACCGTCTGAAACTCCAATTCCAGGAGAACTCCAGTTCCAGGGGAATCCGACACCCTCTTCTGACCTCCGCGGCATTGCACAGCACGGGTGCACAGACTTGCATGCAGACAGTACATTCATACACATACAGAAATAAATAAAAATTTATAAAAAAAATTAAAAAAAAAAAAAGGAAAGCATTGGTTCATAGGTTAGGCATAGGGCAAAGTCTTACTTCTTTTTGAAAGTTACACAGTGGCTGAATGATAAAGTAGAGGGAGCTAAGAAGACAGTGACAATCTCTCATCATCTCCCTGATAGAATATGTCCTTCTAAAATGCATTTCTATGTCTCATGTAAAATTTATTTTCATATAATGAGTACTTCCTCAATAATGTGGTTAAAGCAATTATTCCTCTTTAGTCTGACTCTGAACCTGCCAACTTCCCCCACCCCCACCCCTGCAAATCATACAGTAATTAACATTATGAATTAAAAATTTAAGCCCTGCATTTAAGAAAATTCAGCTCATAAGTTAGAAAAATATTTCTGAAAGCAGTGGCCAGGAATTATTGCAGACACTCGCAGAAGAGAAGCAATAAAAATTGGTCTGTTAAAATAAAACCAAGTGGGATCAGAGACAGCGTGTAGTGTCATTAGATTCTTAGGTCATTAGATTATCTTGGCTAGCTCTTTTCTTAGATGAGCCATGTTGCTTGCTTTGGGGCCTTCAAGCAAACCGTATGTGGCAAGAACTGACGTATGAATACATTTTCAGTACACCACTTGTTGTTATTTCATAGGCCTCTGACATTTGGCTACCCCCCCAAAATAATCTCTAGTAGGTTTCATCAATGCCTGCATTTTCCTTTTGTAATACTTACTAACTTCTCTGGGTGGTTTCTGTTTAAGTTGTTTTCCCACATCCAGAAGCAGGGAGATCCTTGAAATAGGAAAGCTAAGCTCTCCCAAAGACTTTAGCAATGAATCTTTGTAGGTCAAAGAAAAGGTGAGAGGAGAGAGGGGAGAGATAATCAGAGCTCATTCCAAGCCAGCATTTTCTCTTTTCCTTTCTTTCCTCACTTATAAATAAAATTAAAGTGGGAGAAAGATTGGGAAAAATATTTGAACAAGAATTGTACCGCCAGTTCTACCCTGGCTCTGCTTTCCCGTCAGAGGCCACCCAGAGGCTTGACGGATGCTCTTTTGGACAGACCTGAAGGCATCCACTCTTGGGAAGCCGAAGTGCGCCTACTTCAGTGGTGATTTCCAGGCCACACAGAAATGGAACCAACTTTCTGAGTTTCCCTCCAAGTTGAACAACTTTGAAAGTCATTAGCCACAAGGCTTACAGCCTAGTTCTGGGGCTGGCCTCTAACATGCAGGAAACCCTGGGTTTGAACTCCAGAGTACCATATAGAATCAGGCATGGCTGCACGTGCTATAATCCCGGTACATGGGACAGAAATCAAGATCATTCTTGGGTACACAGCCATTCTGAGATACCTGAGAGCCTGTCTCAAAAAGAAAAAAAAAAAAGAAGCTAAATTCTTCAAACAAAATCTCGTGTTTGCTCAGTTGCGAACATGCTCATGGGCTTAGTGCCCTGTGCCCGTGGATGGCCTTAACAGAAAGGAGTCAACAGCGATGAGAAGAACGGCAGTTGTCTGGCATCTCTGTATAAGAATGTTGAACATTGTTACTTTTTAGAACAATTATTTCTACAGGTACAAAATTAACAAAATGGAAACTTTTCAAAAAAATCTGACCTATTTCTAGAATATTCTAGTTAAAAAAAATGTCAAAAGTAACAGAACCATTTAATTAAACTCTTTTTAAACTTAGGATTGTGGTCTTCAATGGAGTGAAGGCAAGAGCAATTTCACACACCACCCCAGTAAGACTGCCAGGTTTATCAAACAGACTGGAAGCTCAACTGAATCAGAATTTCAGATGAGCTGAGGGTGGAGCACACTCCTTTAATCCCAGCACTCAAGAGGCAGATGGGTCTCTATCAGTTCCAGGCCAGCCTGGTCTACATAGAGAGTTCAGGCCACCTGTGGCTACAGAGAGACCTTGTCAAATCCTCTCCCTCCTCCACTAAAAGAATTTTAGATGAAGAAAAATAGGTCTTTAATAAAGTATGTTCCATTATATGTTCCAGACATACTTATGCAAAAGTTATTCATTCTTTATCTGATACTTAATCTGAACTGGGAATCCTGTATTTCAATCCTTCAGTCTATCCCCTGGCTTCAGAATTTATGTAGAGACTTTTCTTTTTCGGAATCAAAACTGGTAAAAGTTTGGCATGTTGGTGCAGCCTGGGGAAGGCTAGGCCACGTGCTCAGCATCTCAACGTGTCTGTGACAGTCCTCTACTGCAAAATTCCCAAACTGGCAAAACTGAGAACTCTTGACCTAGAATTACTTTGGGAACATCTTGCCAGAACTCTGTTTGTGGGTGAGGATGCTGGAACACAAGACCTCACTCATGCTTGGCATATATTCTGTACCGAACTATTCCCTCAGCCCTAGCCTCTTGTCATCAAAGAAAAACTCAGAAGGTTTTGGGGGATTCGTGGCACTCTTAGTTACTTGGAAACATCTCATGTGGAACATTTAACCCTGACCTGAGTTTAGGACTTCTGATTCTTGCCAGCCATTTTGGGAAGTGGAAGGACTGATACTAGGAGCTCTCTTCTGTCCTTGAGAAGTCATATATAAAGCGAAGAGGGTTTTTTTTTTATCAATAATTTAATTTTATTATTAGTCTGCCATTTATAGATCTGAAAATTCAAATAGGTCCCTAACAAGCCATTTAAAAAAACATGGACAGACACCAAAATAAGCTAACATTGGGTAGAGATGGGGCAAGAAACTAAGTTTCAAAAAAACAAGAAAACAAAACAAAAAAGCTATTGAAACAAAATGAATGTTAAAGGAATTTCATAATGCTAGAGGCAAAGGCAGGTTATTCTTAGCACCAGAGAGGCTGAGATAGGATTGGCCAGCTTAGGCTGCATTGTGAGACCCTGTAAAAGAAAATGTAACTGGAGAAGGTTGAGGGGGAAGGAAAGAAAAAACGGAATCAGCTTGGTTATGCTAGTAATCCAGAAAGAGGGGGAGGGGAGAGAGGAGGGGGAGAGAATTATTTAATTGTATTGTTACGGTTTGTGTGCAAAGTAGTAGAATCATGAAGATCTTTAAGAAATATAACTTAATTTACAATATTGCCTGTGCCTTCAGCACTGGAGTCATGCCCTTCGTAACTTTGTTGTCAACTAGGAAGCATATGTACAATGGTGGTCCATGGATTACAATGGAGCTGACAGGTAGCCTACATCATGTAAGGATAGCGAATACATACACACATGATATGCACACACATACTGTATTCCCAGTTGGGTGAAAATACAGCACACACAATTATGTAGTCATGATACTTAACAATAAATGACTATATTACAATCTATACATTTGTCGTTCCATTTATCATCATTTTAGAATATTTTCCTACTTGTAAAATGTCTAAGTCAGTAGATGCTAGCAATCTTCTGTATGTCTTGCTTTCTGTGTCTTTGAATCGTGAGTCCAGCTTGAGCAGTTGGCCTACGCCATCCAGCTTTATGTTGCTATATGCTGCTAGCACAGTAAGCTGCTATCCAGCTTTATGTAAGTCAACTATATGCTGCTAGTACAGTAAGCTGCTATCCAGCTTTATGTAAGTCTACTATATGCTGCTGGCACAGTAAGCTGCTATCCAGCTTTATGTAAGTCTACTGTATGCTGCTAGGATAGTAAGCTGCTATCCAGCTTTATGTAAGTCTACTATATGCTGCTAGTACAGTAAGCTGTTATCCAGCTTTATGTTGCTATATGCTGCTAGGACAGTAAGCTGCTATCCAGCTTTATGTAAGACTACTGTATGCTGCTAGCACAGTAAGCTGCTATTCAGCTTTATGTAAGTCTACTATATGCTGCTAGCACAGTAAGAAATGGCCTAATTATGTGTGTGTGTGTGTGTGTGTGTGTGTGTGTGTGTATGCTGGGGTTGAATTGCATGTTTCTTAGAACAGATCTCTGCATTGAAGGAGCCCCTGACAATGCAGTCTTAACCTTTATGGATGTTCATCAGTTAAAAGGCAAAAGACAAAGCTTTGAATGAAAGTCTCAATGGCGAAGATGTTTCTGGCAGGCAAAAGAGAGCCTGTAAAGGCCTCTGAGCAAGGGACTACATGATCCTGAGAAAATGAAGCTGTCTCTCATCGTGTCTGAGGTAAAAAAAGAATAAAAAAAAAGAAAATTAAGCTGTTTTTAGAGTGAATGGTTTTCTCACTAGTGAGATAGACTTGAGGATTGTCATAGTAACCACCATTAAAATATTCTTGCGTCACAATTTACGAAGCATCTGTACCTGCGTTTTCCATCTTGATTGTCCCCCCCAATCCATTATCTGTTATATAACATCTTGTCTCCAGTTATTTCTCTTCCCATTTAGCTCTCTGTCTTAGACGTTGGTGAAAATGAGCTTTCATGTTATGAAATTTCATGTTATGAAATGAACAGAATGAAAACCAAACCCCTGCAATTTGATTTTCTTTACTCCCCAAGATATGATGTCATCGGTGGGCCTGGCAACTTGTTCACCTCATGGGCAGAGACTCCGCATTCTGTCCTTGGCAGGGAGGGGCGTGTAAACCCGGGCGCCCTTCTGTGTCTAGTTTCTGGTGTGGAAGCGCTTACTAGGACTCCTCAGATGAATGTGGCACTGTACAAACACTAAAAGAGCTGCCTGTCATTTCTGCTTGGCATTGTCCCCTGTAACATCTCTCCAGAGTTGGCTTCAGGGTTACTCTCTGACCACTCTGTTCTTTCATCCGTACAGGCAGGCAGCGTATTCTAATGCTCGCACCTCCCAAGTGCTGTTTCTGTTTACTGTGAGATCTGAGCCTGTCCTGTGTGCAACTTGTATATTTAGGGGCCTTATGAGGTCTTGTGAAACTCTTCTTGCTCCCAAACAAATGTCTCTTGATCTTTTTGTTTCTTGATGTCTGACTTAGGATAGAACAAAAATGAGAATAAATTAGTTGATCAGACAAAAATGGAAGGGATAATTAGGAGAAAACTCCTGTGTTTCAAAATAGTTTCTGCTAATTAAAAACACTGACAAGCTTTAGACTGTTGATATGTTTTAGATTTGATCATCAGGAGATCAGGTCAACTGTAGAAATGTTTGACTTTGAAATTGATGGTAACAATGGCAGCCACTTTATAAGAAATCTTTGTTTGTTCCGAGTGGTGGTATACTCCTATAATCCAAATCTGGGGAGCTGGGGGTTAGTGAGCTCAAGACCAGTCTGTGCTTGTCCCAAAACAAAACAATCCATTTTGTTTCATAATTTACGAAGCCCCTTTGCTTACATTTTTTAATAAGAAGAAAAGACATTGAATTCCATGGAACCCAATTCAATTTCTTGAGTTCATTCACTGATGTCACTTAGGTGAGTTCCTATGGTTCTTTGTTATTACTACTTGTAGTAGATGGATGGTCCCCCAAACATACCCACTCCTCAAACCTAGCTCTCATGAATGCAGTATTATATGACAGGAAGCTGCACTTAAGGTTTTGAATTTAAGATGGAGAATTTCAGATGGATCATCTAGCTGGGCCCAGTCGAAGCCCTGGCATCTTTCAAAGCAGATTTTCTAGAGCAATGCTGAAAGAGTCAGAAACGTTGCAAGTGTCAGAAGGAGTCCCTGCAGTGTTGCTAGTACTGAGATGTGGGGACCATGCCTGGTATCAAGAAGAGGCCTCTGGCTGAGCTTGGTGGCGCACGCCTTTAATCTTAGCACTTGGGAGGCAGAGGCAGGCGGATCTTTGTGAGTTCAAGGCCAGCCTGGTCTACAGAGTGAGTTCCAGGACAGGGGGCTACAGGGAGACCCTGTCTCGAAGAAAAAAAAAAAAAAAAAAAAAAAAAAGAGACCTCTGGGAGGTCAGGGGTTTAAAGAAAGAGATCTCCAAATTGCAGCTGCAAGAACTATGTTCTGAATTCACGTGAACAGACTTCCTCCCATGGGATTCATGTGGTTCTGGGGATCTGAATTCTGGTCCTCAACGACTGTGAGCCAAGCACTTAAGCACTGAGCCACTTCCCCAGCCCAGCTTGTTATTTTAAACATTAAATTCATGCTGATTTTGTCATGGGAGCAATGAAAACCAGCGCAGTGTTTTGTCATTATTACTGTGACTGCCGTGATTAAGTGCTGTGGCTTCGTACACATATGATGTGGTATCAAGTATTAGACTCTGCCACCAGATTTTAAGTACTTGAGGTCATGTTCTTTTCTTTTCTAGCTTTAAAAATATATCACCTATCATGTTAAAGTGGGAATAATTTTTACGATCTGAGCTAATGACTTTCACTTAACCTTGTCACCAAAAAGTTACTGTTTATAATATAAGAAGCTCACCGATTCCTGTATTAAACCTCTGCCACCTAAGGGCTCAGGGACCATTGCAGAAGATGGGGCAGAAAGACTGTAAAAGGCAGAGGTGGTATATGACCATAGGAAGGAGTTTTGTAGGTGGCTGGGAACTTGTTCATATAAATTTACAGCAATGGTAACAATATGCATAAGACCCATGTAAACTAGAACTAGTCAAAATCCCAGCATAGAACTGGGGAAATGGGCAGGAAGCTCCAACCTTAGAAGCTGGTCACTGCTGGGGTGAGGGAGAGTTGATCGTCTTTTTTTTGTTGTTGTTCTTTTTGAGACAGGGTCTCCCTGTAGCCCCAGCTGGCCTGGAACTTACTATGTAGACCAGGCTGGGCTTGAACTCACAGAGGCCCACCTGCCTCTGCCTCCCAAATGCTGGGATTAAAGGCATGTTCCACCATGCCCAGCAAGTTAGTTTTCTTTAAGGGAGTGATGCTGGATGGGCTGAAAGGTCTCCAGTGAATGAACTCACACTAAGGGATATCTGGAGACAAACTTTGGTCAGTGGGCTTTAATATATATGATAGGATGCATGAAATCAGGTGAGGGGGCTATACAGATAAGAAGAGAGTCTAAATATGATCAAGATGCATTAACTGTACAAAAATCAATAAAATGTAAATATTAAAAAAAAAGAAGTGCACAGGGCCTGGTGTTTCTGTTCAGCAATTCTAGATAGTTGGGAGGCCAAGGCAGGAGGATAGCAAGTTCAAGGTCTTTCTGGGATAGAAGGTGTGTGCTACCATACCCTTTAAAATCTTTTTTTTTTCCTTAGTTTTTATTATTTTTATTTTAAAGGTATGAATGTTTTGCCTGAATGTGTATCCTGTTGATGCAGTTCCCACAGAGACCAGAAGGGGGTGTCAGATTGCCTGGAACTGGGGCTACAAATAGTTGTTAGCCTCCAAGTGGTTCCTGGGAACCAAAACTGGTTTTTTTGCAAAAGCAGCCTCCAGCTCCAAAATCAATGCATTTTATTTTATTTTCTTATTATTTAGTTTTTCTTCTATGTGGTATGCCGGTACTGTCTGTCATGTAGGTTTGTGCACCTTGTTGTGGATACCACAGAGGTCAGATGAGGGTGTCGATTCCCTGGAACTGGAGGTTAAGACGGTTCTAGCCACGTGTGGATGCTGGGGATCGAACCCCGGGTCCAGTCTGCAAGAGCAGTCAGAGAGCCGCTCTTAACACGCTTGAGACGCCTCCCCCCAGCCCCCAAATCTTTTTTTCTTTTTTTTTTTTTTTCTTTTAGTTTTTTTGTCTTTTGAGACAGGGGTCTCCTGTTAGCACCCAGCTGTCCTGGAAACGCTCATTCTGTAGACAGGCATGGCCGTGGAACTCAACATGAAGATCCCACCTGTCATACTACCTCCGTGAGGGCACTGATTAAGGTGCGCCGCATGCGGAAACCGTGACAGGGGCTCGCCCGGTCTCAAATATTTTTGTAATACACAGAAATGTAGCCAACATTTTAACCTGGAGGTAACGAGTTTCTAATGTGGTTATCATATTACTGATCGATTGATGACAATTCCGAGTTCTATTTTCTAAAGGTGAGTTGGTCAAAATACTCACTAGGAGACGTATCAGAGAATTTAAAGTTAATATAGACCACCAAGAAAGTAAAAGGCCACAGCACCAGTCAAAGATTTTTTCCAAATTTTAGGTCTATCCTATTACTGATGCTATACTTAGTTGAATTTAGTCAATTCATGTTACGACGTAGTAGATTAATTTTAAGTAGGTATTGACATAACTAACGGATTGGCATTAACCCTGGGTCTTCCTGGGCAGCATTTAGGCATTCTGCATCCTAGGCTGCTCTTCGCCTCTAATGTATCCAAAGCACCATGAGTTTGGAATTGAATCATACCAGAGCCATCCTAGGCTAATTGGCTAAAAGAGCGCTCATGCAAGGTTGATGTCTAGTCCTGATGGCTATACCTCCAGCCGCTAAGCATTTACTTTGTCTAAAAATTTTTTAAATTTGGTGGGTTTTGGTATGGCAATGCGCCATTAACCTAGGCACTCAGGGAAGAGGTCGAGGCATGCGGCACGCACTCTCATGGTGAGTTCAAGGTGACGAGCCTCCGGTCTACAAGGCGCTCACAAGGAAGAGCCAAAAAAATTTTAACAAGGAAAGTTTTGTTGAAAATTTAATGTAAGTAGATCTAGAAGTGGGTGAGATGGGTAGAGGTACCCGGGAGAGCACGGCGGTAGTCAGGAGTCACACAAGGCTTTACCGAAGGGTTGTCTCTTGTCTACGATGGGTGGACGCCTGAGACTAAGTTAATTGTCAGGCCTGGTGGCAGATAACGGTTTCTATTTGTCTTTTTTTCTTTTTGAGTGTTGATTCTTGTATAGCATGTTCGTGCCTGTCCCTGTACGCACGGCAGTGCCAAGTTTTGCCCGAGTGATGCCATCCCGGTGGTCCGAGAAAGGAGTCTCGCGACCTCCGGGAGTCAATGGGTAGTTCTGCCTGGGAATAGTGGGAGTTCTCCACCTGTAGTCAGACGGTTCTAACGGCTTCGCAGTGATGATGGTGCTGGGGCAATCGAACCCACACGGGTGCACTCTGTAAGGAAAAGGGCGGATCGGGCTCTATAAACTTACCGCTAGGGCCAACTCTCCAGCCCAGGCAAATACACTTTTTTTAACTGATCAACCCTGGAGGCTATCCGCAAGCATTGTATTTTAAAGGGAGTTATTTGTACTCATTTTATAACAGAAGCCCTATGCAGCTCATTCTTATTCTCAAACGAATGGTGCAAAGAAATGCCTGGGCACTCTTGTCCTGGGAATGAGGAACTCTGAGATATTGGTAGAAGGTGGCTGGCAATGATCGGAGCGTGCAGTCTGACAGTGTATCGGGGTGAGAAGTTGAGGAGCACCATGCTAATTACTGCTCTACACGGAGACAAAATTTATGCTCTGTGTTTACCATTCAGGTTAGTGGAAATGTAACTTACTTGAAAGTCCAGTTCAGATAGAAATTTCAAACTTAATGTCTGGCATACTGTCTTTGAAGCAAAATTATAACAGGCCTATAGACACCTTCATGGATGTGGAAGGTATAACATTGTTTGTAAAGAATAGCTTTCCGGAGGGAATGGGTTTGATCAACACATGTACTTTTCCTGTTTTGAAAAAAACTAGCCAGCCAATATAGTCTTGGAAACTCGTCTTGAGGATTCAACTTGTTGAACATAAGACAAAGAGCCCCTAGCTTGGATGGTGGACCACATTGGGCTGTGCTGGTTTGGGCACAAACTGCCTTGCACAAATTGGTTTTACCATGCAAATGTCTTGTACTCCATAAATATCATATTGGTTAAAGTGAAGAGAAACTGAGAGAGATCAGATGGCAGGACAAGTTTATGGAAGAATGATGATGTGGGATGGGGTGGGGTGGGGAGAAGGGAAAGGAAGATAGCGCTGAACTGATTGGAAAATGAATGTATGAAGTACAAGAGCATCAATAAAAATAAAGATTAAACTAAAAAAAAGAGAAAATAGCAGAGAGAGTGAGATCCCTAGGCAATTCCTTTCGTCCTGTCTTGACATTTTGTTTGTTTCTTTAAGGAAAGGAGGCTTGATTTGTTTAGGTTTAAGATGCTTCATTATGGGGCCTGGAGAGATGGCTCAGAAGTTNGGATGATGCAGCCGTGCAGGCAAGCGCAGGGGATGATGCAGCCATGCAGGCAAGCGCAGGGGACGATGAGCCATGCAGGCAAGAGCAGGGATGATGCAGCCATGCAGGCAAGCGCAGGGGATGATGCAGCCGTGCAGGCAAGAGCAGGGATGATGCAGCCATGCAGGCAAGCGCAGGGATGATGCAGCCATGCAGGCAAGTGCAGGGGATGATGCAGCCGTGCAGGCAAGCGCAAGGATGATGCAGCCATGCAGGCAAGCACAGGGGATGATGAGCCATGCAGGCAAGAGCAGGGATGAGTTCCTGCAAGGTGCCGTGCAGAGGCAGTGCCCACAGGGCACTGAATGATGAGCCATGTCAACCAAGCTGAAGATCTGCGCCAGTACGTGCTGAGCCAGCCGTGCTGGACCGTCTGCTCAAACTGTGCAGGTCCCCCAGGCTACTCCATCCCGCCGGAACTGGTGCCACTGTGAGGCACGACCTGCCCCAGTGCATCACAAGGTCAGCTCTACCGAGTGGACCGGAATACCATGAACTGCCTCCGGTCACGGGCACAGTGCGCCCCTGCGAGTCCTGGATGATGCATCGCATGGGACAGGCCAATCACAAGAGTGGGGCACGCATAGACAGGGTCCGCACGGGCGCGCAAAGGCCGAGAGGGGTGGCCAGTTGACTGCCAGTGGTCACGGAGCCGGCCAAGGACGATGTTCTGCAGGGCGGCATGTGCAGGCCATGTTCAGCAAGCTAGGGATTGATGCAAGCAGGGTGCACGTGCGCAAGAGCCGGGGGCACCTACCGGGTAGCCTCGCATTAGAGAGCCAGCGCAGGACCGACCTGTCAGAGCGAGGTAGCGAGTCGTAGGTGCAGATCTGGCGGGATTGTTGGTGTTGGGCAGCAGCCAGCAGGTACACTGCATTACAACAAAAAAAGAAGTCAAAAAAGGAGTCGAGGGAGGAGATGGGGCACCTCATCCGGCAGACTTCTCGCTCCCTGCTGGCCCCGAACCGAGGACCAGCTCCCCTTCCCCCGCTCCTCCCCACACAAGCCCGCATAGTATCCAGAGACTCTGACCCGACAAGTACCCTGCTGGCTATCCTCCGATGGAATGGACTCGTCTTTGCAGGATGCTATGAGCCTAGAGTCTTGATCCAGTCTCGCCAAGGGAATCTCTTGACGCACCCGACCAGCTCTGGTCTCTCTTGCGTCTGCCCGACCACTGAGCTGCGTCCATAAGATCCATGTCGAGCGTCGGCAAGGCATTGCACGGTAAGAGTAGCCCGTGCACAAAGATCAAGCTGCGAAACTGCCAGACACCATCTGTACAAGTTATTCACTACATAGCATAATTAAATAATATAAAAAAAAATAAAGTAAATAAGAAAATCAAATAAAAATTTTCGTCTGAGAAGATAGCGTGGTTGGAACCTCGTGTAGTGATCTATAAGGAAACCATTTGGGGATGATGAACCTCCTCGCGCGTGATCTACTACCGACCACTGTGGGGGTGATAACCGCCGCGGTATCAGAACAGGGGCGATACCTCGGTTCGGGTCTACTAAGGACTCACACTGGGATGATGAACCTTCCGGGGTGATTCTTAAACACACTGTGGATGAATGACCTCGTGGGTGATTCTAAGGACATCGTTGATGTGATCCAGTGATTCTCTAAGACACCACTGAGGGTGCTCCCTCGTGTCTTACTTGAAACTGGAGGATGATAACCTGGTGGGTCGATCTACTAGGACAACACCTCTGGGTGATGACAACCGGCGGTGGGTGTCTTACTAAGGGACACACTGTGGGGTGACCTCGGTGGGTGATCTACTAAGGACACACTGTGGGGATGATGAACCTCGGTGGGTGATCTACTAAGGACACACTGTGGGGATGATGAACCTCGGTGGGTGATCTACTAAGGACACACTGTGGGGATGATGAACCTCGGTGGGTGATCTACTAAGGACACACTGTGGGGGTGATGAACCTCGGTGGGTGATCTACTAAGGACACACTATGGAGATTATGAGCCACTGCTGACAATGATCTTTTTAGTTTCCTAGATCAAACCCAGGCCTGAGGTGCAAACAGAGCTTCAGCTCCTCTCACTATTAATTCTCAAAGTTCAGTGCTCTTCATTCTTTGGATGCTTAACTTCCATCTTTCATCCTGTCCTGTAATACTTTAAAGCATCTCATCTTGGGAAGTAAATCTCATGGATGTTAACCAATTGGTGGACAGTGAGATTTCTTCTCATCAAGTGAACATTGGATCCAAACTCTGCTCCTCCCTGTCCACGCACAGTGGTTTAGGTGTCCTTGACTTCATCCAAAATGCTGAGATGTGAAAAAAATCTCGTTAACACAGATGGTGAGATACAACGTTCACTGAAAATGTTTTCTGGTGAGTAAGAATTAAGCAGATAAAGATGTATTACAAATGATTTTCAGGGATTATGCTTCTTGAAGGAAACAATTTCTTTATAAAAAAAATCTAAAAATGACTTTTTAATGTGTATAGCCATTTTCTTTCTTTTCTCCCAGCTGCACTCAAACTCTGTTTTAACTAAATATATGCAAAGCTCTTAGAACCACTCAAATTTATAGGTTTGGTCACACCAACTGTGTTTGATGAGTGTCTCTTCAAATGTGCTGCTTTTTTGGAGTCAGCCACTCCCCTCCCCCTCCAGACTTGGTGACTTCATTGGTATTGTACCCATGCTGACCAAGGAAAGGAAGAACGGACACCGACATCCCAAAGAGAGGTGTTTTCACAGACTGGACAGACTCTTGGCAATTTTAAAGCTACTGGCTCATGAGCCAATGGAGAAAATGTGCCGCATTGGGGGAGGAGACTGTGACTCCCCAAATTACAGAACTGGCAGGAAGCTGCCCCCAGGTTTATATTTTCGGAGGACGTCATCCTTGGCCGCAGTGCAGTGAGAGATTCATCACCTTCCCGGGTGACTTGGGGGAAAGGAAGGTTTAGTCTCCTTTTATTGCCAGGGAGAGATTGATGGTTATGGGAAGAAACTATGCAAAGGTTGGCAGTTGTCACTTCTCTGAGCTTTCAGGTTTGTCCAAGTGAAAGTCAAGGGCTGTGAACCCAGGTAAACGAAAGGAGCAGCTAAACTTCCCCCCAGGTAACCAGAGCAGGAAAAGTAATGCTTGAGTTGATATTTAATGAACAAGACAGGTGAATGGTTGGGAGGACAGAGAGTTCAGAGGACTAGAGAAGCAAGGTGTGCTGGGAACAGGTTAGTTGCCACAGTGGAATCAGATGGGGCCGCAAAGGCCAGTGTGAGAGCAGCAAATGTAGACGAAAGAGCCTGTGGGAAGGAGTACTGTGGGAAACAGAAATGGCTGCTGTTTACAAGAAATCTTTGTGTTGGACTCGATGACTTGGAAAGCTAGTTGCAGGGTACTTAACTACTAGAAGAGGATAATTGTTAGTCGAAATTGACCATGTGCAAAAGGGATCGCATGGTTTCCCATGTGATCCCAGAGAAGAGGAGAGGACTCAGGAAGTTACAAGTGTGCTTCGAAAAAAGACAGAAACTACAATTGCGATGATCAAATACTGGGTGGTAATCCTTTCTAACACTTTGGCAAGTCGAAAGGTTTTTTTATGTGTACTTACTAATGAATCACTTCATTATGTGACATATGTACATCAGCTGAGATGTTATGCATAGTCGTCAAAACCACAATTACTTTACTAGCTATGAAGTTGCTTGAACTACTATGTTATAGCGCTGTCATATGTTAGAGTCAATTGAGTTAAGAGGCATTAATCCTCTCGCTAAATCACCGTTTCTATTGATCCCACCTCTGATCATCCAGAATTTCATAGTGGAGTGTGGAAGCTCGTGCCTTTGATTGTGGTGTGCTGTCCTGATTGTTAGACATAGTAATTACTCCTTAGTGCTGAAAAATGCAGAAAAAGCGACACCCATTGTAAAGCAATCTAGTGTCTACTCCTAGTTTTATGATGCTAATATACAAGAAGTAGATAACTGAGGTGTCACCCGCATTATAAACAGTAATACCAGCATAATTTTGCTTAAGTTTGCGTTACTGTTTATCGATGGCCCTGAGTCGGTCATAAAGGATTAACATCCTCTGTGCAATAATAAATTCACAAGCGCCCCCGGGTGAATTCCTTTTCTGATCTAGACAGAGGCCTTCATAACGTCCGTGCCCCAATGACTGAACACTGCATAACAAGCAATCCTTTTAGAAACAAGCTCTTGGAAAATCAGAAGCACGAGTTTCAGAATGCGACAGACTGTGATTCTAACAATCCAAGCCTGCTGTGTACAAGCTGTATTGTGGCATCTCTCTATCACAATGGTGGACAGAACTACCAGGTGGAAACCACAGTCTATGTAGTCTGTCTTTTAGCCTGACCTGAGTCCTCCTCCTCTCACCTCTGCAATAACACTCTACCCCTAGTACAGACCCTGCAACACTTCAGAGCTCACACAAAGATTTCTTTAAACACAAGCATTTCTGTTCATCCAGTACTCCTTCACCACCCCCCCACCAAAGCTCTATCGTCCTACATGATGTAGGCTGGCCAACCTCTCAACACTGCCTATTGCCCTCCCCCACCCCCAAATCCCTGTATCCAACTGTGCCAACTAAACCTGTTCCCCAGCACACCTTGCTTTCTCTAGTCCTCTGAACTCCCTCTGTCCTCCCCCACACCATTCACCTGTCTTGTTCATTAAATATCAACTCAAGCATTACTTTTCCTGCTCTGGTTACCTGGGGGGAAGTTTAGCTGCTCCTTTCGTTTACCTGGGTTCACAGCCCTTGACTTTCACTTGGACAAACCTGAAAGCTCAGAGAAGTGACAACTGCCAACCTTTGCATAGTTTCTTCCCATAACCATCAATCTCTCCCTGGCAATAAAAGGAGACTAAACCTTCCTTTCCCCCAAGTCACCCGGGAAGGTGATGAATCTCTCACTGCACTGCGGCCAAGGATGACGTCCTCCGAAAATATAAACCTGGGGGCAGCTTCCTGCCAGTTCTGTAATTTGGGGAGTCACAGTCTCCTCCCCCAATGCGGCACATTTTCTCCATTGGCTCATGAGCCAGTAGCTTTAAAATTGCCAAGAGTCTGTCCAGTCTGTAACACCTCTCTCTTGGGATGTCCGAGTGTCGTTTTTCCTTCCTTGTTCAGCATGTACTAATACCAATGAATCACCAAGTTGGAGGGGGAGGGAGTGGCTATCCAAAAATCAGCAATTCAAGAGACATCTCATCAAACACGAAGTTGTGAACAACCTATAACTTTGAGTGTCCTAAGAGCTTTGCATATATTTAGTTAAACAGAGTTTGAGCACATGGCTATACACCATTTAAAATCATTTTTTAGATTTTTTATTAAAACATATTCCTTCAAGAAGCATAATCCCTGAAAATCATTTGTAATACATCTTTATCTGCTTAATTCTTACTCACCAGAAAACATTTTCAGTGAACGTTGTATCTCACCATCTGTGTTAACGAGATTTTTTTCACATCTCAGCATTTTGGATGAAGTCAAGGACACCAACCACTGTGCGTGAAAGTGTGAGGAGCAGAGTTTGGATCCAATGTTCACTTGATGAGAAGAAATCTCACTGTCCACCAATTGGTTAACATCCATGAGATTTACTTCCCAAGATGAGATGCTTTAAAGTATTACAGGACAGGATGAAAGATGGAAGTTAAGCATCCAAAGAATGAAGAGCACTGAACTTTGAGAATAATATGAGAGGAGCTGAAGCTTCTGTTGCCTAGGCCTTGTTTTGATCTAGGAAAATAATAGATCATGTCAGCAGTGGCTATAATCTCCATAGTGGTGTTCCTTAGTAGATCACACGAGGTTCATCACCCCCACCAGTTCTTAGTAGATCACCACCGAGTTCATCATCCCCACAAGGCTGTGTATTCCTTAGAGATTGCACCCACCGAGCGTTATCATCCCACGAGTTCTTAGTAGATCACCCACCGAGGTTCCTCATCCCCACAGTGTGTCCTTAGTAGATCACCCACCGAGTTCATCATCCCCCACAGTGGGCCTTAGTTAGATCACCACCGACCTCCCCCACAGTGCTCTCTCACACCCACCGCTCAGTGTGTCCTTAGTAGATCACCCACCGAGGTTCATCATCCCCACAGTGTGTCCTTAGTAGATCACCCACCGAGGTTCATCACCACGGTTCCCTGAGTAGAGTCACCCACTGAGGTTATCCATCCACACCAGTGTGCCCTTAGTAGAACACCCACCGAGGTTCAGGCACCCCACAGTGGTCCTTATAGATCAACCCACCGAGGTCATTCATCCCCAACGTGTGTCCTTTATAGATCACCCACCGACGGTTCATCATCCCCTCTAGTGTGTCCTAGTAGGATCACCCACCGAGGATTCTCACCCCACAAAAGTTTTTCCTAGATAGATCACCACCCGAGGTTCCATCATCCCCAAAATTCTTAGTACGATTCACACGAGTTCCACACACTGATTCTATCACAGAATATGAACCACATTTTATTATTATTATACTTAATTTATTTTTATTTTTAATTTTATTTATTAATGTTTTATTTGTACGCTGCTTGCCAGTTTGTGCACCCGTGTCGTGCAAATGCCTCTGAAGAGACCGTCAGTTCCTGGACTGCAGTCAAAGACAGTCTTAGCACCATGTGGATGCTGGGCGGGTCCTCTGCAAGAGCAGCAGTCTCTTTACCACTAGGCCAGCTCCCTATTCTTTTTTTTATTTTTATGTGTTATATATGGTGTGACGTCTGCATTGGTAGTTGGTGTGCCTGTGTCATAGCAAGTTGCTGGCGGGAGGCAGTATTCAGGTGGAGTCGAATTCCTCTGGAACTGGAGTTAAAGATGGTTCTTAGCCACGTACATTGAGTGCTGGGAATCAGAACCCCGGGGTCCTCTAGGAGCAGTCTTGCACTCTTAACTCTGAGCCATCTCTCCAGGCCCCATAATAAGCATCTTAAACCTAAACAAATCAAGCCTCCTTTCCTTAAAGAAACAAACAAAATGTCAAGACAGGACACATTGCCTAGGGATCTCACTCTCTCTCTTTCTCTTTTTTTGTAGACATCTTTATTATTGATGATCTCTATTTATACATCATTTTCCAATCCAATTCAGGCTATCCCTTTCCCTTCCCCACCCACCCCATCCCACATCATACATTCTTCCAGAACTTGTCCTGCCCATCTGATCTTTCAGTTTCTCATCACGTGAGTCTGTGGAGTTTTTATGGGAGTACAAGATCACTGTTGCATGGGTAAACCGAATTTGGCACAAGGCAGTCTTTTCCTCCCAAACCCAGCACAGCCCAATTGCGTGGTCCACCATCCAAGCTGCATGAGGGCTCGGTTTGTTTGTTCAATCAAGTTGAATCCTCAAGACGAGTGTTCCAACTATATTGGCCCTGCGCTGAGCTTTTTTTCAAACAGGAAAAATGTACATGTGTTGACATCAAAACCCATTCCCTCCGGAAAGACTCTTCTTTTACAAACAATATTATTCTAACCTGTCCACATCCATTGAAGATGCTTCTATAGGCCTGTTAAATTTTTGCTGTCAATGAACCAGTTACTGCCAGACATTAATTTTGAAATTCTATCTAACTGGACTTTCAAGTAATTACATTTCCACTACCTCGCACCACTCGAATGGTATACACACAGCAGTAAATTTTTTCTTCGCGTCCATAGAGTCCCAGTTAATCTTAGCATGGTCGCTGACGCTCCTCAACCTCTTGCCTCCCCCCGTATGACACTCCGATCAGATCTGCACGCTCCGTATCATTCCGCCAGCCACCTTCTACCACATACTCAGACTTCCTCATTCCCAGGGACAAGATGCCCAGCTATTTCTCGCGTCTAGACCAATTCTTTGAGAATTAAGCATGACTATGGGCTTCTGTATAAATGAGATAACAAATAACTCCCTTTAAAATAAATGCTGTGCGGCAAGCCTCAGGGTTTGAATCAGTTAAAAGAAAGGTATTTGCCTGGGCCGGAGAGCCTTTGCACCTAGCGGGTTAAAGCCGCGATCCGCTTGCCTTCAGAGGCACCCATGGGGTCTCGCATCTGCCCCAGCACCATCATTGCCGGACCTGCCAGAACCGTCTTGAACACGTCCTCGACTCACCAGGGCGTGTGATGGAACTGCCCACTCAAGGTGTCCCATGGGGATACCGATGACCTCATTGAAACACTCCCCGCTGCGCACGTTTTTCTCGGCACCACGGGTGATGCGCATCACTACGATACTTGCGCACTCGCCTGTGCGTACAGTGCCAGCTTCACTGACACATGCTATACCAAGAATCAACACTCAAAACTAAAAATAAAGACAAATAGTAAGACCGTATAGCTCTGCCACCATGGCCTGACAATTCTAACTTCTCAAGTCTCAGAGCGTCCACCCCATGTAGACAATGAACAACCCTCTTGTAAAGCCTTGTGTGCGACTCCTGGCACTACCGCCGATGGCTCCTCCCGGGGTACCTCTACCCACCTGTGCTTCGCCCACTATCTAGCACTCATTAAATTTTCACATCAGAAACTTTCCTCCTGTGTTCAAATATTTTTTTGGTCTTTCCTTGTGAGCAGCCTTGTAGACCGGAGGTCTCAGCCTCATTCCTTGAACTCACCATGAGAGTGCCGTGCCGCACTGCCTGCTGACTCCTTCATTTCCCTGAGTGCCTACCGGTTTTCAAATTGGCGCCATCTGCCATTACCAAATACACTGGCCCAGCCAAATTTAAAAATATCTTTTAGACAAAGAAATGCATTTGCGGCTGGAGGTATAGCCATCGACTTAGAACATCCAACTTACATTGCATGGAGCCGTCTCTGGGTTTTCCAGCTCTCAATTTTAGCCTTGGGAGGATGGCCGGTAATGCATCACTCGATCCATTACAGCTCTTGCTTCAGGATCATTAGAGGTCGCAAGAGGCACGCCTAGGTGCGTCCTAATGCGCCCCAGGAAACCCATAAGCCATTATTTCTGTTAATGCAATACCTACTTAAAATTATAGTCCTACTACCAGTCGTAACATGCACTTGACTAAATTCAATAGCTCTAAGTATAAGCATCCCAAAGGTAACTAGGATAGCACGCTAAATTTGGGACAAAAATCTTTGACTGGTGCTGTGGCCTTTTTATCGTCTCTATGAGTTGGTGCTATATTTAACTTGTAAATTCCTGAATGTCCATCCCTAGTCGAGCTATTTTTGACCCAACTCACCTTTAGAGACAATACGTAACTCGGTAATTGTCATTCAATCGAATCAGTCTCACTGCATAACCACATTAGAAACTTCGCTGTACCTCCAGGTAAAATGTTGGCTACCATTTCTGGGTGTATTAACAAAAATATTTTGAGACCGGGCGATGCCCCCCTGCTGCACGGCTTCATCCCTGCACTTGCGTGTGGCGCCACACCTTTAATGCGTAGTGCACCTCACGGAGGTAGAGACAGGTGGCGATTCATTCATGTTTGACGGTTCCCACGGCCAGCCTTGGTCTACAGAATGAGCGTTTCCAGGCGACAGCTGGCGTCTACAGGTGAGCACCCCTGTCTGCCCAAAGACCAAAAAAACTGAAAAAAAAAAAAACAATGGGCAAAAAGATTTGGGGGCTGGGAGAGGATGTGGCGATCATCCAGCGTTAAGAGCGGGCTCTCTCACTCTCTTGCAGAGGACCCGGGTCGTCCCCAGCATCCACATGGCTAAGAACCGTCTTAACTCCAGCTCCAGAATCCGACACCCCTTCTCCTGCACCTTCTGGTGCCATGCATCATCCTCCATACGCAGACACTTCTAGGCGGGTGCACCCAAAACCTGCTACATTCGCAAGACTGACGTAACACTTCATATGACCATTAGAAAATTAAATTAAAACCTCNGGGAAGAAACTATGCAAAGGTTGGCAGTTGTCACTTCTCTGAGCTTTCAGGTTTGTCCAAGTGAAAGTCAAGGGCTGTGAACCCAGGTAAACGAAATGTTCCCCACTGAAGAAGCCACCATGGGTTTGAAACCGCTGAGGGACATCGCACTCACAGGGGCATGCCATTGTAGACAGCGCTGTCTCTGTGAATGGCTGAGATGATGTTAGCTCATTGACGTTTTGGACTAAATATGCAAGAAGAAGATTTTTCTAAGATGGGCAGTGGTTATATCCGCAGCATTCAGTTAATAAGAAGCACAATTATGCTACTGTGGAGAATTTAGGCTTTGCTTCATTTAGTATAAAAGCTTGTCATATTTTATAATGATTGGGGCTGCAGACACTACCTCCCCATAGTGGTTAGCAGAGATGCCTTAGCTGTGAAGAGGAGTTGAATAGTGAATAGGACAAGGGAGGGATTTATTCACATAAGAATCTAACTGTATCATTGCTTTTGAGAATGATAATTTTGTGATTTGTAAAAATTGGTTCATTATAAAGAAAAACATCTCTTAATTTACTATTTATTTATTTATTTATTTTGTGTGTGTGTTTTCGAGACAGGGTCTCCCTATAGCCCCAGCTGTCCTGGAACTCACTCTGTAGACCAGGCGGGCCTTGAACTCACAAAGATCCGCCTGCCTCTGCCTCCCGAGTGCTAGGATTAAAGGCGTGTGCCACCACGCATGGCTTAACCTTTTATTTTTGTAATTTTCAGTCTACATATATAGAAATTAGTGCTCAAAGCAGACTGCTGCATGGTCACCCTCTAAATTTTACAACTAATATACTGTGATATTCAAAATGTTTTCAATTTAAATGACTCAGCAAAACAACCATCTCATGAACTTGTAATCAGATTAGTTTGCTGTTATTAGTAGATGCAAAATACAAACCGACAGATACAAAAGAATAAATGAAGAAAGAAAAAATTTTTGAAAACAAAGATATGTAAAACTATATCATTAATTAGTTGTAAGAAGAGTCTTAGGACTTTGCAAAATAGAACCTGCAAATGTGTAGGGCACAAGAACTAAGCAGTTCCATTTAGTCAGTAGTTAGCAGATACATTTATGATATGGCAGGCCCTGTGTTGGGTGCAAGAATTTAAAAGGAGCGTCCTGCTTTCAAGAAGCTTGAACTAAGGGAATAAACATGAAAGTTATAAGTGAAGAACATCCAGGTTAGTAATGAAAGGAGCAGCTAAACTTCCCCCCAGGTAACCAGAGCAGGAAAAGTAATGCTTGAGTTGATATTTAATGAACAAGACAGGTGAATGGTGTGGGGGAGGACAGAGGGAGTTCAGAGGACTAGAGAAAGCAAGGTGTGCTGGGGAACAGGTTTAGTTGGCACAGTTGGAATACAGGGATTTGGGGTGGGGGAGCGGCAAGGCAGTGTTGAGAGGTTGGCCAGCCTACATCATGTAGGACGATAGAGCTTTGGTGGGGGGGTGGTGAAGGAGTACTGGATGAACAGAAATGCTTGTGTTTAAAGAAATCTTTGTGTGAGCTCTGAAGTGTTGCAGGGTCTGTACTAGGGGTAGAGTGTTATTGCAGAGGTGAGAGGAGGAGGACTCAGGTCAGGCTAAAAGACAGACTACATAGACTGTGGTTTCCACCTGGTAGTTCTGTCCACCATTGTGATAGAGAGATGCCACACTATGACAATGCTTGAACACAGACAGGCCTTGGCATTGGTTAGAATCAACAGTAAACCTGATCCATTCTGAGAACTCGTGCCTTCTGATTTCTCCAGAGCTGTTCTCCTAAATAAAGGACTTGCTCTGGATTTATTGAAACAGTGTATCCAGCATGATACAGGAAAGGAATGAGGAACCTATCTTTCAGAGGATTCCCCCCCCCCTTTTTTTTCTGCAGAGGATTTCCCTTTATGACCCCTACTGACCCAGAACAGTACACGCAACTACAAACAAGTGTTACTCTAATCCTACCTGTTGTTTGCATCATAACTGGAGAGAATCATTGCTTTCCATGGTGTTTACTGCTTTCAGCACTAATATTTTCACAACACACACACACACACACACACACACACACACACATTATTCTGATCAGGGGCAAAGAAGGATCACGAGGGATTAAAGCTCTTATGTTTACATTACAAAAGAAACTCAAAGCCTAGTAAGATTGTTTACACTATGTACAAGCTGAGATAGTTAAATGATCTCAAAATATAAAATTAACTTTGATTGCAAGGTTAGAAGGATTCCCAATTGTAACAGAATGTATTTCCAGAAAAATTTCCACACCCCATTTTGACTCAAACTGAAAACCAGTGGAACTCCCTTTCTGCCTGATTCTTGTTCATTAGTTGCAAGTTCTGAGGTGATATAAGTAACACAGACACCTTTAAAAGTAAAAAAAAAATAAAAATAAACCCTCCAGGCAGGTCACAGATTATTTAAATTTTCTAAAATTTTGTGGCTTATTTTGTTTAAGAACATTCTTTTTTCCCTTATGTATATACAAATTAATGTTTTTTCTTTTTTATTGAATTTTTTATGTGTTTCATACATAATTTTTCAATCAGTCTTTTTTTTTTTTTTTTGAGACAGGGTCTCCCTGTAGCCGCAGCTGTCCTGGAACTCGCTCTGTAGACTAGGCTGGCTTTGAACTCACAAAGATCTGCCTGCCTCTGCCTCCCGAGTGCTAGGATTAAAGGCGTGCGCCACCACGCCCAGCTCAATCAGTCTTAATCGCCTTTATACCTGCTTCTCCCTAAGCACCTTCCTACAGAACCCCCCCTCCCGAGTTCAAACATTCTGTCATTTGTGCCTGGGTCCATTGCACCAAACTATGCTACCCACCCACTCCTCAGTGCCAGGTGTGGCTCTTCAGGAAGAAGCTCAGTGTGAATTTTCTGTATAATTGGTTATTTGTGTTTAAAAAGAATAGCCTGTGGTAGGTGACATGACTACCAAGCACAGTAGGAATCAGTGTTCACACGATGGGCTATGCATGACTGCTTCCACCAGAAGTGGAGACTGTGAGAACCGGAGACGCTCAGAGAACACTGCTCTCGATTGGTTATTATTATTTTAAATTCATGTATATGAGTGTATTGTCTGCATGTATGTAAGTGCACCTGTGTTGTGCAATGCCCATGGAGGTCAGAAAAGGGTGTCAGATCCCTTGGAACTGGAGTTACAGACAGTTGTTAGCTGCCATGTGGGTGCTGGGAACTGAACCTGGGTCCTCTGGAAGAGCAGCCAGTCTTCTTAACTGCTGAGCCATCTCTCTGGCCCCTCAAGTTAGTATTAACTGAAGAAAGCACATCTGGAAATCAGCAGCAAATCTCTGATTTTTAAAAGAGGACCCATGTTGCCTTTGGAAGATAAGAATCAGCAGGTTTATCTAGACTTAGACTGCACTTAGGCTGCACGTAGCTCGTTTTGTGTCTCAGGACTCACCCTGATAGTCCCTGTTCTGTTTATCCAGCACTGTCCTCACATAAGGCCCATTATTTCATTCTTCCCCATAAAGCTCAGGGGGTAATCAGAAATTGTTACTATTATTCCTTATATTAAAATAAAACCAAAGCTAAAGAGGTGAAATGGCTCCTTGATGTATTTGGTTGTTATATATGGTTCAGCTTAATATAAAAATGTTAGACTTCAGAGGTGATGTATTTCAACCAAATCTTAGATGCCGAAATGATGGGAGGCGATAATCAACCAGGAAGGTAACCATAGATAGCGAAAGAGTGTAAGATTATTCCTTCCACCCTGTCTCCAATTTAGGAATACAGGCCCACTATTCTTTGAGGGAAATCATAAAGAAGTTTTTGGATATGAAATTTTATATTTCAAAAAAACATACTGGGTAAGCCAAATGTGTTGACAACTTCTGCAGCTAAGAGCAAGTAGTGGTATGCTGTGTGATCTTCTGAAGAGAGGTGAAGGCTGACGCTTCACAACCCAATACATCAGAGGGGTGCTGTACTTGTTCTTCAATAAAACCAGTCACCATAATAGTTAAGTTTTTTCAGAAAATTAAAGAAAATTAGTAGATTTTAAAAATATACTTTACAATTGTTTTCTTTCAAGCTAGAGAGATGGCCCAGCTCTTCCAGAGGACCTAGATTTAGTTCTTAGCATCTACTGGTGGCTAATCCTCATTCCAGGAGATCCAATACCCTTCTCTGGCCTCCATGGGCACCAGGCACACATGTGGTACACTTATATACATGCAGAAAAATACTCATACACATAAAGAAAATAAATAAAACTTGTTTACTTCCTTGACACATTCTATTCAAATAGATAATTAAATGTTAACTTTTAATTTTTATTATTTTTATTTTATGTGTATGACTGACTGTATTGCTTACATGTGTGTAAGTGCACCTGTGTCATGCGATGCCTGTGGAGGTCAGAAGAGGCCATTGAATTCCCTGAAACTGAAGTTACAGATGTTTTTTACCTGCTATGTGGATGCTGAGACTCGAACCTGGGTCCTCTGCAAGAGCAGCCAGCACTTAACCTCTGAGCCATCTCTCAAGCCCCCAAATGTTAATACTTTTGACATAAACATTTGTGGTCAATTTTCTTTCTGCAAGTTGTTTTAGCTTGATTTTACAAAGAGTTTGTGTATGTGTTTGTGGTGGTTATACGGTTGTGCATGTATGTGTCCATGTGTATGTGGGTGCATGGTCCTGTGTGTGTGTGTCTATGGAGGTGAAAAGTTGATGTCAGATATCTTCCTCTATTGTTCTTCACCATGCATGTAAAGTATATAGCCAAACAAATGCAGGCAAAGTCAGGGATCCATAACACTTTGAATCGAACATGTTTTCAAGAAATATTTGTTAGCTGGTCTATTGGCTAAAATAGAAAAGTTTGCTGATGCACTCTCCTTTTTTTTTTCAGTCTTTTTCAGACAGGGTCTCCCTGTAACCCCAGTTGGCCTGGAACTGGCTTTGTAGATCAGGCTGGCTTTGAACTCAGAGGTCCACCTGCCTGTGCCTTCCAAGTGCTGGGATTAAAGGCATGTGCCACCACACCTGAGCTTTCTTTTTTTCTTTTATTTATTCTTTTGTAATTTCAGTTTGATCATATCCCCCCTTCTTATCCTGTTCCATCAAACCCCATTGTCTTCCTAACAAGTTTCCTTCATATTTTTATGTTTTTTAAAGCAATGTTTATTGAAGTTATAGTCAGAAAATAAACTTCATGAGAAATCTATGGAAAATACATTTTAAAGTGAACAATCATAATTCTTCATTTCCTTTTTAAGCCTCACGAACTTGCATAGATGATCAGAGTAGAAGAAAACCAGGCTGAATTTAAGGAAAAGACAAGGCTAGGGCTTAGTGAGATGGTGCTTGCTGTAGTCTTGCTGTAGTCTTCTAAACAGACAAGATGATCTCCATCTCCCAGAGAAGGAGCTTATCCAAATCAGAACTTGAACTGGTCCATCCTCTTATTCACTAGGGATTGGAGCTAGAACCTGCACAAAGATATGGTCTTTTTCTTGAGTGATGAGCGAGAATACTGTCCCACTGCTTTGTCCCTGGCCTCTGGCTGGCTGTTCCGTTTCCCATACTCAGTAGATTAAGCTAAGGCATGTTCAACTGTCTTATTCATCATAATGGGCACAACACTGGTGGGTCCTGCTATGAAGACCGGTTTGCTGCCCACTGTTCAGTTCAGGTATTTACTTAATGGTGAAACTAAACAGAAGGAGAAGGAGGGGGTTCAGAACAGACATTAGGTCAATACCACCATCTCAGGGCAAAGCAGGCTTGCACTACAAATGTTTGCAGAAGTAGTATGCAAGGCAGCCTTTCAAGTCTGAGAGATCTTTCCTCAGATGCTCTCTAGAAATAAAGAGAATGCAGGTTTTCCTCAGCAGCCTGGCAGACCTAGAGAGTCTAGAAATCAGCTGGCTGGATGGACAAAGCCATGCAATCTCCCATCAGTGGGTTTTTATCTATTTAACTAGCTAGCTAGTTAGTATAGAAACATTTCAGGTAGAAATAAGGAAATAAAGGATCTGGCTTGTCTCAGCAGGACAAAAAGGGGAAAAGAATAGGGGGTCGGAACCAGAATCACATTTAAAGGTAATTTGTTGGAAAATCCAAACTACAAAATTCCTCCCCCATAATTATTGCATCAACATAAGTGGCATTTCAAACAAAGTTTGCCTTGGATGATGCTGATTAAACTATTAAGAGTTCATTATTTATAAATACATAATTATTCATGCATGCTTCCATGGTGACAGCTACTGGAGGAATGAAGACTTTTGCAAATCCCACATGGCCAGATGCCTTTCTTTCCAGCTGCCACTATATTGTCAATACCAGGAGTCTCAAGAGCTGCCACAATTAGTGACCTTCACCCCAGTATTCTTTCTAAGCCTGTCAGTGATGGTAGAAATGAAGTAGATCTTGAAACTTTTCATTAATCCACCTCTGGTAGTGAACTGTGGCAGGTCTTCCACTTCAGTCTCATCAGCCATTCCATCACCTTGTCTAGAAAGTCTTTATTATAACTGCAACCCAGGAAGAGGTGGTTGGCCCAGACCATGGAGACAGACAGCACGTGGTCAGGTGGCTACTACTATATATTCCATTTATTCTGTAGTGATAAGAATAGTTTACTTTTGGGTAATCAAGAGCAGTGACAATGACCACAAGGAGAAATCAAGCTGATGCTGACTTCAGAGATTCATCTCTACTGGCTAACATTCATAGTGCTGAAAAGTCCTATGAAGGCTGAAAGGAAAAAATAATCATCAATTTTACCTAGCTGTGAATCCTGTGAGCTACAACAACAACTGGCCTGGCACGATATGCCCACCAGTGCAATAATGGCACAGATATTACAGGAGTAACAAATCACTCTCTGATTGTATTTAAGGTCCATTTCATAGGGTAGACATTGATCTCAGGCTTAGGAACCTGAGGCTAGACAGGTCACAGGACATGGGGAAGAACCCAATACTAGTTTTCTACTAAATAGTTATCATATTAAACTGATTCCTAATGACTTATTGTTATACCCTTTAATTAATGCATCTCTCAACTCTCATAAGTTTCCTTATACAGAAGATGGTGATTAATACTGAAACCATTAATTATTAATTAATAATTAATTGGCCAATGTGCAGGGAACAAGAGGCTACAGAGTGCTTATCCTTGAATAGGGCACTTGTATCGAACGTCTGCCTCCCAAGGCTCAGGAATCACTGTGGAAGAGAGGGTGGAAACATTGTACGAGCCAGAGGAGGTGGGCGACTACAAGGAAACAGTTTTCTAGACATCTGGTCAGTTACTCATATGAGCTCATAGCAATGGTGATGACATGCCCAAGTCCCATGCAAGCTCATACCAGCAAAATCTGAGCACAGGTGTGGGGAAATGGGTAAGAAACCCCAAGTCAGCCTAAGGAGCTTTTGATAACCAGTGTCTGCTGGTAGGCAGAGCCACAGTCTCTTTCAAGGATGGGATTCTTGGTAGGTTAACTAGGCTCCAGGAACCACACTGAAGGGCATCTGGGGACACAAATTAGATTTGATTGACCTATCTATCTGTCTGCCTATCTATCTATCTATCTATCTATCTACCTATCTATCTATCATCTATCTATCTATCATCTATAAATGTGTATGTGTGTATAATAGAGTACATTAAATTAGGCATGAGCAATAAGGGGAAATCTAAACACCATAAAATTATATTGTAAATAAAAACTAATTAAGAAAAGAAAATAGATAGAAAGAATAAAAATCTCTATCCTACTTTAAGAAAAGAGAAAAAGAACAACTGACTTTGGGGCTGGAGAAATGATTCAGTGGGTAAAGCCACTTGCCACCAAGACTGATGACCTGAGTTCTATCCTTGGAACCCACATGGTGGAGGGAGAAAGCCTGCAGCAAGCTGTCCTCCAGCCCCCACACAGATCACACACACACACACACACACACACACACACACACACACACACACGCATGCACGCGCACACGCAAATCAACATAGTAATTTCTTTTCTTTAAAGAGTAGCCGGAGATCTCCTGAGCCCAGCGGAAGGTACCTGGCCGTGGGCTGAAGAGCCCCCCCACCCCCCCCACCCCCGCCAACTGAGATTTAGAAGAAGCATCTGAAGGAGGCAAGCAAA
>VZQC01011509.1:421800-449057 GCA_009823505.1 Rhizomys pruinosus
CAGAACTTCTTCTAGTTGTGTTCTCATAGGGGCCTATGAGTCTAAGGACTTGTGAGATGTCTAACCACATTCTTTATACTTCAGCCACTTAATGCAGAAAGATGGCTCTGTAGGATCCTGAGTGCAGCGCACTCTCCTGCATCATGCTCCTGTCTGCTGTATTTTCCTGCACTCTGACCTTTTATTTTGCTTTGCCTAATTCAAGACCACAAAGAAAGAGTGCTTGTGTGTTATGCACAAGTCCTGTGCTAATTGTGTAGTCATCACAAAAGTGAATCTGGTAGGGTTTTTTTTTTTTTTTGCCTCTAAGCAGTGTATGAGCTTGTGGGAGGGATGAACTGGTAAGGGAAGCAAAGCTGGACTGTAAGAGCAAAATACAGAAATAAAGCTGGGCATGGTGGTGCACGCCTGGATCCCAGCACTTGGGAGGCAGAGGCAGGATCTCTGTGAGTTCAAGGCCAGCCTGGTCTACATAGTGAGTTCCAGGCTAGCTGGGGCTACAGGGAGACCCTGTCTCAAATGAAACAAACAAACAAACAAACAAACAAACAAACAAAAAACAGAAATACAAAATAACTCTAATTTCAGTCTCTGTTTTTATACTTGGTTTAAATTTATCTTAAGCTTTCTAATCAAAGGGCTGTAGAATAAGGGAAGGTAAACAGAGAAAAGCAAAATTCTTGGGCTGAATATATTCACCAGTTGCTGTTAAAGAGGTGTGTTTCAAAGTATAAAGGGCAGATGTGGAATTTGTAGCTCGGTGAATGATGAAGACAGTTTTTAGAGCTTTATAATGCATGGATAACCAATGATGAAACAGACCCCTTCTGACAAACAGTTCCTGCCCCACATAAGGGTAAACTCAGCAGAAAAAATGAAAAAAAGAATATTCTGAAATTCTCAGTAATCCTGGATGTCTTTCAACTGTCATTATGTCACAGTGACAGAATTAACAGAGATGGCACAGGAACTGTTACTACAAAGATGGCTCAGGAATTGTTACAGTGCAGCATGTTTAGGACATCCACGATGTATGGGGACTTCTCTAAAATTTGTCCTTTCAATAAGTTGACCCATGAACCTCAAAGGTTAGTCCCATGGAAAAACAATAACAACAAATTATCATTTTTTTTGTAGCAACTGAGGAAAAAACAAGCAGCTGATTGCTTTGGGTTGTCCAGTTAGCAGTTAATTTCTTTGGAATGCCTGGGTAGTCTGCTGCCCAGCATTACTGATGACTAATTCCTGGTCTTGACAACAGCTCTTCCCTGGCTCAAATATGTTGTCTACAAGTCATGAAGAACTCTGACCAATGAGTGCAGCTCTGCATGTTCTGTGAGAGGTCCTGGAAGTTTTCAAGGTCACCGTTTGTTTGTATATATATCTTTGACATCATCTCTTTGGACTGTACTTGAGGCCATTACCTCACAGGGAGCACAGAGAGATCCCTGACTATATCAATACATCAGTAACTGTTACCGAAATATCACAGACCCAGGCTCTCCCATGAGGAGTCTCTGGCCAAGAGGGTTGCTGAAATGAGGGGCGAGAGGAAGATGAGAAATCCAAAATCCTTAGGAACTAAGCTTTAGTTCTAATAAAAGAAAGAAAAACAAGAACAAAACATTGACTGCAGTTCAAAATCCAGCTTGTTTTCCTTGCAGAAGCTGCTTGTTTTAAGTTTGTCCCTGTACCGTCGTGTATTTTTCTCCCTAGCTGATTGTCACATAGTTTAAAGGACAAATTATTTCCCTCTGATTTTCACCTCCCTTTCTGTGATTTCTCTCTTGCCTTGGAACAGGGATCTGGCTTCAAGCATCTATGACAGTGTGGAGTGAGGCTTGGCTGGTCAGTGTGAGTTGTCTTCATCCTGGATGTAGGGTTAGATGAGGCAGAGAGAGAGAGAGAGAAAGAGAGAGAGAGAGAGAGAGAGAGAGAGAGAGAGAGAGAGACCCTGTGTCTTCATAGTGCCTTATTTGGCTATTGGGGAGATTTCTCTAATCTGATTCTGGCTTCATGGAGAAGTGAGAACGAAGTCAGAGTCAGGAGGGCAGGGAGGCAGGGACGGTTGAGGGTCAGAGCTACCCAGCTCTTGTTTAGGGATGGGTTTTGAGCCAAGTGGCCATGGCCTGGGGCTTGCTTTCCTCCTTCCTAACATGAATGTGTCCAATAAAACTTTATCAAACTTCTCACATGCCAAGTTACTGTATTTCAGAGTCCTGATTTTACATTTTCATTCTGTAAAAGTACAGAGACATGCAACTCTGGAATATGGGTTGAAATGGACAGTATTTACTTATTTTTTAAATCAGGGTATCACTAATTAGCCCAGCCTGACTTGGAACTTGTTATGTACTCTAAGCTGTCCTTAGACTTGTGATTCTCCTGTTTCACCCTCCTGAGTTCTGGGCTCCCAGGTATGGGCCACCATGTCTTGAAGTCATTACTTTATTAATTAACCCAAGCAATAATTTATCTATATATAAACATTCCAAAATGACTATGAAAAAGAAGCTACAATGGCTTAAGCCTTCCTCTGAAGAATAGTGAACAAAGTTTTAAGGTACTTCGAATTGTCATTATGATTCAATTTCGTTTTTATGACAAATTAAGGACTAGAATTCAGAGTAGTATTTTAATTCTTAACTGATTACATTTGATTACATTAAAGATTCATTCTTTGAGCCACCTAGAGAAAACATTCTTTTTTTGTAAAAGGAAGGTGCTCTGTAATATTTTTGTGGAATTGGCTTGTGATAAGAATATAAACTTGCTGGGCGTGGTGGTGCACGCCTTTAATCCCAGCACTTGGGAGGCAGAGGCAGGTGGATCTTCGTAAGTTCAAGGCCAGCCTGGTCTACAGAGTGAGTTCCAGGACAGCTGGGGCCACAGGGAGACCCTGTCTTGAAAAAACAAACAAAAAATATAAACTCATTTTTATTATAAACAAAATAAAAATTGACCTGGAAATAGCTCACCTGGCCAATGAGCTAGCAGAAGCAGGGGAGGTTTCTAGCTTTCCCAGCTCCACTCACGATGGACCTTCTCATCTGGAGGAATTTCAGTAGATCATGAAGTCCCTGATGGCATGAACCATACTGCTTTTCTCTACCAAGGACCTGGCACTTTCAGTTCACTCAGTAGGTATATACTGAATGACCATAATAAAGGAGAACCTGACACAACCTCACAGATCACAGTAACTGTGTGACTGTATCAGTTATGTCTTCAAACTGAGTTCTGAGCAATGAATTTTATTTTTTTATTTATTTTATTTATTTATTTATTTATTTCTGTATGTATATCAATGTACTGTCTGCATGCAGATCTGTGCACCCGTGTCACGCAATGCCCCGGAGGTCAGAAGAGGGTGTCGGATTCCCCTGGAACTGGAGTTCTCCCGGAATTGGAGTTTCAGACGGTTCTCAGCCGCCATGTGGGTGCTGGGGATCGAACCCGGGTCCTCTGTAAGAGCGGTCGGTGCTCTTAACCGCTAGGCCATCTCTCCAGCCCTGAGCAATGAATTTTAAAAGAAGCAAAAAAGAGCTCATCTCAATTTTTCTTTTCTTTTTTTTGAACATTTATTATTATCATTTTATTGAATTTGTATGTGTTTCATACATAATTTTTTCAGTCAGTCTTAATTGCCATTATACCTGCTTCTCCCTTGGCACCATCCCTCACTCCCCTCCCCCACCCCCAGAGTTCACACCGTCTGTCATTCCTGCTGGAGTCCATTGTGCCAAATTACTCTCCCAGCTCACTCATCAGTGCCAGCTCCTCCCCTGAGCTCTAGTCAGCCTATCCAGAGTCTCTTTTCTAAAGAAGGCCAGGTCTTCCTCACCTGTCCACCATCTACTGCCAATATTTCCTCAGTCAAGGTTGAGCTCTGCTACTCATTTCTGTAGTACTGTTTTGGGTTTTGCCCATCTGAGCTTACATGGGTCTTGTGCACACTGATACCAATGCTGTAGGTTCATATGGACAGGGTCCCAGAAGTTTGTAGGATTCATTTCTGTTGGTCTTGCATCACCTCCCTGGCTCTTACAATATTTTCACCCCCTCTTCTGCAATGTTCCCTGAGCTCTGGGTGAATGAAGCTGAACATAGAGAGCCTATCCATGGAGCTATAATCTGTAGACTCCTAATCTTCATGGTTTGGCCATTCAGGCTCTTGTGGGTTCCTGGTCTCCCATTGCATTGAGGAGCTTCCTTAACAAGAGTTAAGTGATAGTTGATGCCTTTTCGGGGTCTGTTCTAGTTTGTCTTCCATTGCTGTGACAAAACACTCTGACCGACACCAACTTGGGGAGGAAAGGGTTTATTCAGCTTACATCTCCTGGGTCACAGTTCATCACTTAGTGAGCCCAAGGCAGGAACTCAGGGCAGGAACCTGGAGGCAGGAGCTGAAGCACAGGCCACGCAGGAATGCTGTTTACTGGCTTGCTCCCCTGGCCCATGCCCAGCCCTTCTTCTTATATGGTACACAACAACCTGCCCAGGGTGGTACCACTCATTGTGGGCTGGGCCCTCCCACACTGCTCGACAATCAGACAATACTCCACAGATGTGGCCACAGGCCAATCCATTGGAGCCAATTCCCCAATTGAGGCTCCCTCAACCCAGGTGTGTCAAGTTGACACTAAAGCTATCCAGCACAGGGTCATTGGTCTGGGATGCTTTGGTCTTGTGTGTAGAGGTTGAGATATATTGCTTAGCCATGAGCCATTCAGAAACCATCTCTGTGTGTGTCCAGTTGTGGAACTCGGTACTATTTTCATCTGGAGCAAAAGAAGCTTCGTTTCTGAGTGGTGTCTAGGATATTCATCTGTAAATATAAAGATACTTCTTTTGTAGTTAGTAAGATGTTACCTTAGCCTAGGGATATGTCCACCTTGTGGAATTGTCTAAGATCTGTAACCTCTTCTGATGTGTGCATCTGGCTATGCTATCAATACCACACATGGGTTTCCTCTCACTGAGTAGGCTGTAGGTCTAACTGGTTAGCCATTGATGTCCCACAAGATGGAAGTGCCACTATTGCACTGATGTTGTATTCTATGCTGATAATTGAAGTGGATATTTGGTCTTGAGGCTGATATTGAACCATCTATTGATGATCTCCCTTAGTGGCTTGCACAATGCTCTCCAAAGCTATGAGAGCTGGCTTTTAGGGGTGGTGGCTTCCAGGTCAGATCCAGCAGCACTGCTCAAGATCCAGTCTCTGATATATGTCCTGTTTTCAGCAATAGGGTCTTACCTTCAGGTTCTGGGAGGTAATCAAGGGCTGTGGCAATAACCTGTGTAATTTTGGGAGTCTCTTGGACTATGCTGGCCAATGACTCAAAGGAAGGTTTCTCTTGTAAAACATACATATATAAGGTTTTGTGTTCATGAATATAAGGGTGACAAAACTACTGAAAACAGTGGGATTGTGTTGTTAGAATACAAACAACCTACCAAACACAAGGTGTAATGAGTTTATATTCTAGGTGAAATCTATCAATAAATAAAACTCTAGTTCCAGCTAGGACTTTAGCTCCAGCAAAATTCTATTTATAATCTGTAAAGGAGAAACTATTTCAAAACAATTCACATATGTCACAGTCTTTCAATCAGAACAATTAAAGTGGGTTTTAAAAAAAAAATGGATTCATTTTCTGAGGTTTTGCTTTGTGTGGAGGTCTCTTTATATTTCTTATTATACTCCTGTCAGTCATTGGAAACATCTCCATAGCACCAGGATGTGGAAAGAACAGGCACGTGTCACGGCCATTACCTCAGTTGGCCTATGAGCCCCAGTCTTCAGGCTGATTTGCCTGCCTAGGACAGCTGGCTGCATGGGTGGGGGAGAGATCTTTGTGTGCAGGCGTGCCACACCTGGTTGGTCAGCTGCCTGATAAGTCTTTGGTGGCTCCAGGTGTCATTTGAAGAGAGAACGTGGGTGCTGAAGGCAAACACCCCAGCAGCCTTAGGCGACTCCCTTGCCCCCTTGCATCCTGCTGCTGCTGAGTAGGGTAAGAACAGAGATGACGGAAAGCAGGCAGGGAGGGAAGGAACGCCCCTTCTGGCGACAAATTTGGAAAATGCTCACTTTGGGCATTTTTGTTGGCTTGAATGCCAGATGATGAAAATAAAATGTCAACACAATAAGGTAGTATTGAATTACTGGGAAAGTATTTTTTCTCATGGTTACATGAGAAACAGACCTTACTATTTATGTACATCTTAATTTTTAGACATTAAATGTTATAGGCATATAGCCAAAATTAAAAATAACCTGTATTTTGTACTTTCTTGATGTGTAAGTATAGAACACCCCTTGACCTTCTTCTGCCCTCATTCCCAGTATTTAGTTACCATGGCTCTCACCAAAGCTATTTTTTTCTTGATGGGAAAGGATGGCAGGGCCCTATGAAGGTTGACAATGTAAGCTCCAGTGTCCTCTTAAGATGTGCGACTTGCCTAAGTTAACCCACAGAGGCCTTTGTGTCACACACCTCATTGTTATTTTTCTGCAAGTTATTTTTTAATGTCCCAAGCTTCTTTTATTAAAAAATTAAATGTCTGTTTGGTAAGTCATTATATGAGAAACATTGAGGTGTGAGCTGCTATTACATTTGTTCCTAATGAATTTACTACTGGTGATAGGTAGTCTATGCTGACAAGACCTCCAGTGATTTGATGCTCCCCAGCAGTTCTGTTCCAGGCTTCCTGAGGGGGTTTTTCCCTCTACCACCTGCTCCCAGAGCCTGGGCAGGCTGGCATACTCCTGGACCTGGTCTCCCCCCTTCATCTACAGGATTTAGAAGCAAGTTTTTCTGGTATGTGAATCTAGGGTTCAGTGTGCCTCTTCAAAGAGGATATTACAGTCATTCCCAGAAGAGGGGGTTGGTACTTAGTTCTCCAAAAGGGATGTGGGTATTAAGCATATTGAGAAGAAGAGTAGGAAAAAATTGTCTCCAAATTTTTCTTGTCCTCTCTTTTTTTATTATTTTTTAAAAATTTTATTTATTTTTGCATGTGTATGAGTGTACTGTCTGCATGTAGGTTTGTGCACCCATGTCGTGCAATGCCGCGGAGGACAGAAGAGGGTCTCGGATTCCCCTGGAACTGGAGTT
This sequence comes from Rhizomys pruinosus, assembly GCA_009823505.1. Lineage (NCBI taxonomy): Eukaryota > Metazoa > Chordata > Mammalia > Rodentia > Spalacidae > Rhizomys > Rhizomys pruinosus. The sequence goes on from VZQC01011509.1 coordinate 428,922, forward strand.
CTCCTGGAATTTGAGTTTCAGACGGTTCTCAGCCGCCATGTGGGTGCTGGGGATCGAACCTGGGTCCTCTGCAAGAGCGGTCGGCGCTCTTAACCGCTAGGACATCTCTCCAGCCCCTTGTCCTCTCTTCTAGTTTGCTTTCTGTTGCTTTAATAAAACACTTGACCAAAACCAACTTGGGGATGACAGGGTTAATTTGGCTTACCCAGCCCAATCACAGTCCAAGGTGGAGGGCAGAAGCTCAGGCAGGAACTTGGGGGGAGGAACTGAAGCACAGACCATAGAAGACCACTGCTTACTGGCTCCCTCCTCTGGCTCTCCTTTTTTCTTTCTTTTTTTTAAATTTTATTTATTTTTGTATGTATATGAATGTACTGTCTGCATGTAGGTTTGGGCACCCATGTCGTGCAACGCCGCGGAGGTCAGAAGAGGGTGTCGGATTCCCCTGGAACTGGAGTTCTCCTGGAATTGGAGTTACAGACGGTTCTTAGCTGCCATGTGGGTGCTGGAGATCGAACCCGGGTCCTCTGCAAGAGCAGTCGGTGCTCTTAACCACTAGGCCATCTCTACAGCCCCCCTCTGGCTCTCTTATACAACCCAGGACCACTTCCCCGGGGGTGGCACCACCCACCACAGGCTGTGCCCTCCAGCATCACTCAGCAACCCACAGACAGGCCCATAGGCCACTCCAGTTTGATGGAGGAAAGGCCTCAATTGAGGTTCCCTCTTCCCAGGTGTGTCAAGTTGACAGCTGAAGCTGTCCCACACACCTTCTCCCAGAGCTTTTATCTGTAGGAAATGAGATAGCAGGACAGTTTTTAAATTTTTATTTACTATTATTTTGGTTATATATGGTGTGTGTGTGTGTGTGTGTGTGTGTTGTGTGTGTGTGTGTGTGTGTGTGTGTGTGTGTGTGTGTGTATCAGAGGACAGCTCTGAAGAGTGGGTTCTGCCTTTCCATCTTGGGTTCTGGGGATCTGGCAGAGATTATCAGGCTTACGTTTGTTTTATCCACTGCAATTGTTTTATCCACTGACCATCTCCCCAGATCATTTGATTTCTTTCTTTCCTTTTTAACATTAATTTACTTATATTGTGTATGCGTTAAGCATCCAAGGGCTTGCTATGGAAATAAGAAGACTGTTTATGAGGTCAGTCCTTCTCCTTCCAGTATGTGGGGATCTGGGGATTGAACCCAGGCTACCAGGTTTGGCAGCAAGTGCCTTTGCCGGCTGGGCCATCTCACCAACCCTTGGATTCTTTATGACTGATTTCAGCTTCAATCTTTAACCCTCCTGAACTTTCCCCAAACTTGCCCATAAGCAGGGAAGCTAATATAAGTGTTTCCTTGTAAACTCACTATTATCTGCATACCTTAGTCCGAGGCCAAATCAAAGTTCCATTTCAGCTTTTCTTTTCTGTTCTCTCAGGCACTCCTTCTATTTTGGGGTATAACTGAAGCCCTTGCTTTGGTGGTGGGCTGGGAAAAGAAGTCCCCTAAAGTAATTAGCTGGAAGTAGCCTGGAGCCTGAGCTTTGTCTGGTTTAGACTAGCTTCCTGAAAGCTATCAGGACTGGCTACATAATTAAAGGGCTCAGTGAAAAATGAAAGTGTGGAGCTTTATGTTCAAGAATTATTACGAATTTCGAGTCAGGCCTGTAGTGTAGGCCTGTAAGCTCAGCCCTTGTAAGGTAGAGGCAGGATGATAAGGTGTTCAAAGATCTGGCTACATAGTGATTTTGAGGCCTATATGGATCCTGTGGGTTTTTTTGGTTCTTTTGTCTTTTGAGACAGGGTCTCCCTGTAACCCCAGCTGGCCTGGAACTCACACTGAATACCAGGCTGGCCTTGAACTCACGGAGATCCACCTGCCTCTACCTCTGCCTCTGCCTCTGCCTCTGCCTCCCGAGTGCTGGTATTAAAGGCATGCACCACCACACCCAGCGAGATCTTGTTTTAAATAAATAATAAAGAGCCCTATGGTTGCACAGTCCTTCAATTCCAGCACTTGGGAAGCAGAAGCAGATGGATGTCTGTGAGACTGAGTTCAGCCTGCTCTACATGGTGAATTCTAGGCCAGCTGGAGCTGCGGGGAAACCCTGTGTCAAAAAAAAAAATTAAAAAGAAACAGAAGGGAAGGAAGGAAGGAAGGAAGGAAGGAAGGAAGGAAGGAAGGAAGAAGGAAGGAAGGAAGAACTAGGAATTTCAAGGCTGAGCACACAGAATGAAGCAGCTGCCCGCAGAGCTGATGGGATGGTGTCCAATGAGCACGCCTGTGCTCACTGCTATTACCCCCCAGTCTGACTCCTAGCAAAATTAATGTCCATCATGTTCAGGTGACATGGCCATGCCTGTCCTGCCACCTTTGGAATCCTACGTCAACTCAGCCTGGTGACCCAGATACCCGGCATCTTCCGTCACCCCCAGTTTAGGTGGTCTGCCTTGATGCCTCCCGCCATGATGACTCCCCTATTGGCATGCCAGCTGCCTCTCCGAGCTTCTGGCCTTCTCCAGCACTTGGCCACTGTGCCTCTCTTGCACATTCCTAGTGGGTGCTGGAGGCATGCACTGCTGAATCTGGATTATAACTTGCATATCCCATGGCCCTGACTAGCACCGGTGGGAATCCTCTAGTTTTAGCCCTGAAACTTGGTGGGATTCCTTTCCTTTATGTCCATTCCATCTGCAGCGTACCTGAAAGAAGAGGAGGGAGGGGCAGAGAGTGTAACGACTGCTGTTTCACCTCCCTTTATCCTTATTGTTAGCCATTTTCTAATTATTGCAACTTGGGGATGGAGTAGAGAGGGGCAGAAGCTGCTTGCACTTGTCCAGCTGAGATGTATCCATCAAGCAGATTTGTTGCAGCTCTAGATCAGGTTGACAAACCAAGTGCTAATGATCACACAGGGCCACATCCACTGGCTTTTATGCTGTATGTGATCGCATCTGGCCACAATAGCAGCGCTGAGTAGAAACACCAGAAGCCATATGACCTGAAAAGCATAAAATATTTACCGACTACACGTGAAGCTTGCCAACTGCAGTGCTAGATGCTCACAGCAGAAAATATTGTGCTAACTATATGGGGATATCCAGAGGAATCTGAGACCGCAACAGTAAATCTGCCGTAGGCTGGTCCTTCTACAGTAATACTTTTGGGAAGGACCTTCCACATACACAGTAGAACAAGAGTGTTTCACATCACACAGTGGGTAGTGTTATCTGCACATTATTAACCCCATTTACAGATAAGGAATCTGTGGCTTGGAGAGGTGACTTATGCAGGACAATGGACTAAGCCTATGAGGTTACTTCCATGGGGCCAATGACAAGCATCTCCAAAGGGTTTGGCCAGTTATGAACACAGACACTGTGGCTGTTGATACTTGAGGTTATGGACTTGAGTGGTGTGTTAAGGCAGGGCAGCTGTAAGGCAGAGAAGAATGCTATCCAGGGACCATTATGTTTTTGAGAAAACTCTTGCAAAAGGTGATGACTCATGATTTTTACACACTTACTGCTCACACTCTGCATCTGAAACTTCTCTACATTGTGGCAGGGCCTTTTACATAAATTCTTAAGTACCTTAATTGGTTTATTGCAACACTCTCTAACTTCATGACTACTAGCTTTTGCATTCATGTGGCAGCTAAGTTGGTGATGATTGGTTGATGGATACAGAAGCCACAGACTCTCAGGAGAGTACCAGAGTGATAAATGTCTCCGAGCATCACATAATAGCTTCAGCAATGCTGTGGTCATGCTTGTACTCACAGTGCTATGAGAACTAGAGTGATTTTTACTTTCCTCCTTCTTTGGTTTATAAAATAACTCTGTTCAGGTTTAAATGTGGCTGCCCCATGTTGTGATCTAATCTATAAACAAGGGGTACTCCAGACAATTAGAAAAGACAGTAGGAGTTTAAAATAGTTGTACTTGATTCCTTTCATTACAAATAATTTAAAGTTACTCAGGTATGCAAAGGGATGTCCAGGGATTTGAAAAGAACAATATCTACGGACATACCCGAACATAGCTGACATGTGGCAGGGTGTCAGAACGCATGAAGTCATTGTCAGCACACAGATGGGGTGATCAGTTCAGTTTTCCATTTTTCTCCCTTGGCAGCATGAAACAGTGACATCATTTAGACCCCTTCATATCTTTCTCCCAAAGGCTAACAGCAGCAACTGGGATTTGCCTCATGTTTCTTGAAAATGTAATTATTTAGGAATGTGTTCTATATAAAAGACAAACATTTTGTAATGGGAAATTTTGACAAACATTAACTTTACTTTTTATAAATTATTTGTATGAGTATACATATATTTGAGTGTACCCGTGCATGCAATGCCCATGGAAGCCACAAGAGGGCATTGGATTCCCCTGGAACTGGAATTACAGATGTTCTCAGCTGTCATGTTGGTGCTGGGAACTGAACCCAGGTCCTCTGCAAGAGCAGCCAGTGCTCTTAACCGCTGAGCCATCTCTCTAATCCTTCGCAGTTGCTTGTGTAGAAACTAGAATTTTTCTTAATTTTGCTAACTAAAAAATTGGTTCAGCTCATATTCGGGTGACTTTTACAAATCTGAGAGACTGTAAGGGCAAAGTTACCCTTTAGTCCACTAAAAATAATAAAAGCTTGCAGTAAGTGTCCAATAAGCGAAAATCTCACACAGGGGCTGGAGAGATGGTTCAGTTGCTAAAGTACTTGTTAGTGAAGCAGGAGTGCCCAAGTTCAGTCACCAGCACCCAGAGTGAAGGCAAGTGGCCTGGTGGCACGTGACCCAGTGGTGTGTGCCTGGAACCTCGGACACAGCTGGACCCCTGAGGCTCACTAACCAGGCAGTTTAGCCGAGTCACCAAGCTCCAGGTTCAGTGAGAGACTCTTAAAAAATGGGGGAGAGAGCTGGAGCGAGGGCTGCTCCTGCAGAGGACCTGGGTTTGGTTCCCAGCACCCACATGGAGCCTAACAACCATCTATAACTAAACACCTTCAAGAAGATCCCATACCCTTTTCTGGCTTCCATGGACATGTAGTGCATTTACATACATGAAGACAAACACTCATACATGAAAAATAAAAATAAATAAAAACTTTAAAAAATGGTGGTGAGTGAAAGAGTAAGACAACTGATGTTCCCTCTGTCTTCCACATGTGTGAATACACACCTACACATGCACACACATACATAAATATACATACAGACACAAAAACACACAAAATACATACACACATACATGAATACACACAGACTATATATATATATACACACACACACATACGAATACATACATAGATACACAGGTACACACAAATGCACACCCCCCCACATGCACACACACACCCTACACATCCACACATACGTACCCCTTTACACACATGCACAGGCATGCATATACATGCCTGCACATGCATACACATATGCATACCTGCCTCCACACAGAAAACCTCATACGCTGTGCAGTACAAGGCAGTCTGAGGGAAGAAGGGAAGTAGAATGTAGTTTAGAAGAACATGAGCAGAAAATGAGAATTATCTACTGGAACGTGGGTTTTGCATTGGTTATCGTGTGAGGCTACGGGGGTGGATATCCTGCAAGAAAACTTATGTAAGCCTGTGAGAGGGTGCCTGCATTGATTCATATGGCAGTTTCTGATCTAGTGGTAAATGCTGCTGTTAGCCTTTGCTATGAACACAGGCTGCCCTATTCTAGTTCTAGTTCAGGCCTTCCCAAGCACTGGCATATTATTTGTGCAAATAACTACATCTCTGTAAGGTTCATTTTCCTTATTTTTAAAAATTTTTAAAGGCAAAGTAAATTTCACCAGAAAATCAAAGGGATCATAATGCAAACTTGGGAGCCTCACCCATTGCCGTGGTTATTGATTATAGGTTATGTCTGGTGGAATAGCGACTTCAGAATCACAATAATATAATACGTGAGCTAGAGTAATGGTTCCTGCCTGTAACCCCAGCTCTCAGGAGGCTGAGGCAGGGGGGGTTAATGAGCATTTGAAGCTATCCTGGACTACAGTGAATTCCAAGTTAGCCTGAGTTATTGCCCTTTCTCAAAAACAAACAGCCAGGCATGGCAGCACAAGCCTTTAGTGGCAGTACTCGGGAGGCAGAGGTGGGTGAACTCTGGGTTTGAGGCCAACCTGGTCTATAGAGAGAGTTCCAAGCCAGCCAAGGCTACATGGTGAGACCCTGTCTCAAACAAATAAACAACCCAAATACACACACTAAATATATTTTTAATGTACTTGAGGTCAAGAATGAATAATTTATGTGAAAAGCATGTCAAAACATCACTCGAGTATATTGGTCTATAAATAATAGTTAAATGCTTTTCTATATGTTGACAATAAGGTTGTTTCTGTCAAGGAAGAAAAAACAAAACAAAAAATCCCTGCAATAGATGTTGGAAATGAAGAAAAGAGGTGATGTGTGGTCCCGAGGCCGCAGGTTCACAGGCCTTTAAGTGTGGTCTGTGCACAGGAAATGGAGGAACCTGTGAAGACTGGTCCTAGGCCCAGCTGTCTCATTCCCTAGCAGTACTGGTCTGAGTACCACATTCCTCAGTTTTAGAGAGGGAGAGGTGCTAGCGTGTAAGTTGAATTAGAGAGGTAAGATAGAAACTGTATGAGATACTGCTAATCTTCTAGGTGGATCCACAATACTAAAATCAGAAGCCCATCAAAAACCCCACCACACAGTCTGTGGGACGAACAGTGTGTGTTTCAGGAGGTCAGCAGAGGAGGACGAGCATAAGCAGCCGTGGGGATGGAGATGAGGCAGTGAGGACGCTGACCATCTGTCATGGTTAATCCTGAGTGTCAACTTGACTGGACTAAGGAACAAATAAGAGAAAAGGGTCTTCTGATTGGACCACCTCAACCCGGATGGCCCACCCCAAATGTGGGTGTTACCTTCTGCCGGCAGGCAGTATTTAAGGCCACGGCAGCGGGAGCTGGTCCCTTTTTCTTCTTCCTGCGGCTTGCCTCTCTCTCATCTGGTGAGTTTGCCTTGCTGCTGTGATCAACCTTTCGGATCCCAGCGTGTACCGAGACTGGCAGATCTCCTGGAATCCATTCGGGCCTTCAGCACTAGACTGGGACTCCTGAGACATCCAGCCTTGCGGACTGAGCAGTTCCCTGGATTCCCGGCCTCTCCAGTTCGGCGCTACTGTTGAGCTCCGTCACGTGAGCAAATCAATAAATTGTATATAGTTATATATATTCATCCTGTTGCTTCTGTTTCTTTAGAGAACCCTGACTAATACAGATTTTGGTACCAGAAGTGGTTCTAGAGAAACAGAATTGAAAGGATGAATTTCTTTAGTGGGCTTGGTAGCCTCTGGAGCCAGCTCTCCAACCCAATGAAGCCTAGAGTTACTGAAGGCTCTCCTGGTGGCATGAAGAGGAATGATAATCCTTGGTGCAGACTATTTGATCTAATTATGAAGATAGATCCATTTGACTCACCTAACTCACCTCTTGTGAGAAGCAAGGAATTTAGTGACTCTATATATAAAACGTTCGAGAAATTGCAGAAAAATCAGGAAAATAATGATGTTGCCTTGTTGCTCCTAGCATGTCTGGATAAACTGTTAGACGAAAATATGGAGCTCGGTGATAAAAATGACCAGCTCCGGATTCGAAACAACAGTTTAAAGGTTTCCAAGTGTGCTCTGGAAGAGAATCTTCTCTCCAGCAGCCAAAGAGCTAAAGCAGCAGAAAATCAAGCTGGAGCCCTTATTATACGGTTGGCTGATTTACAACGCAAATTTAATTCCCAGCCACGAAAAGTGTCAGCAGTTAAAGTGAGAGCACTGGTGGGGAAAGGGTGGAACCCTGAAACTTGGGATGGAGATGTGTGGGAGAACTATGATGATGAGGATTTTGAACCCTCGGATTCTGAGGGATTTTCTTTATCTGAGGAATTAACCTCCCCACCCTCAGCAGAGAATCCACACCCTGCAGATCCCTCCTCCCCACCCTTGCCTGAGGAAATTAATCCCCCCCTCCCAGTGGGAGCTGATGTCCCTCAGGGCCCAACAATTGTTGCCTCTAGACCTATAACCAGATTGAAGTCTAAGCAAGCCCCTCAAGGTGAGATAGAAAGTGTGGTCCACGAGGAGGTGCGATATACTACTAAAGAAATTAATGAGTTTGCTGATTCGTTCCGGCAGAAGCCTAAGGAATATGTGTGGGAATGGATTTTAAGGGTGTGGGATAATGGTGGAAGGAATATAAAATTGGATCATACTGAGTTTATCGATATGAGCCCACTGAGTAGAGATTCTAGGTTTAACATGGAAGCTCGAGCAGTTAAAAAAGGTGTTAAAAGTTTATTTGAATGGTTGGCTGATGTATTTATTAAAACATGGCCTACTAACAGCGAGTTAGAGATGCCTGATATTCCTTGGCTTAGTATTGATGAAGGGATTGTGAGGGTCAGGCAGATGGGCATGCTCGAGTGGATTCGAAGTGTAAAACCACATTCTCCACAATATGAGGACCCAGAGGACATGCCACTCACTGAATTTATAAGATGGAAAGTACTGAGAGAGACACCAGAACATTTGAAGAGCTTTGTTTTTGCTCTATTTCTTATGCCAGATCTTACAGTTAGAGAAGTTGTGGCTCGTTTGCATAAATTAAATGTACACGTAGTAGGTCTAACAGGACCTCAGGGTAGGCGTCAGGTGGCAGCACTGAATCGCAGAAGGCCAGATGAGCGTAGTTACAGTAATTATCATAATGGGTGGCAAAGGCAAAACAATACCTATAATGGCATGACCCGAAATGATCTTTGGAACTGGCTAATTAATCATGGTGTTCCCAGGAACCAAATACATAAGAAGCCTACTAAGTTTTTATTTGATCTGTATAAGCAGAAAAGCTCTAGAACGAATGACAGGAAGTCAACATTTGATTTTAGGAGTAGCGAATCCCGCCCAGTTGACCGGTTTCCAGACTTGAGACAGTTCACAGACCCAGAACCCCTTGAATGAAGGGGTGGCCGGGTTCCAGTGAGGAAGGACCTTGTCACAATACCAAAGAGTTATGCTGTTTGCCTTCCTCCTGTCCTTCCCCAGAGGGACCTGAGGCCTTTTACTAGGGTAACTGTACACTGGGGAAAAGGAAATAATCAGACTTTTCGAGGCCTATTGGATACTGGTTCTGAGTTGACACTGATCCCAGGAGACCCTAAAAAGCATTGTGGCCCTCCGGTTAAAGTAGGGGCCTATGGAGGTCAGGTGATAAATGGAGTTTTGGCTGAAGTCCGACTCACGGTGGGCCCAGTGGGTCCCAGAACGCATCCCGTAGTTATTTCCCCAGTCCCAGAATGTATAATTGGGATAGATATAATTAGAAATTGGCAGAATCCCCACATTGGTTCCCTGATCTGTGGAGTGAGGGCTATTATGGTTGGAAAGGCCAAATGGAAACCATTGGTGTTGCCTCTACCAGGGAAAATAGTGAACCAAAAACAGTATCGTATCCCTGGAGGGATTGCGGAGATTAATGCCACTATCAAGGATTTGAAAGATGCAGGGGTGGTGATTCCTACCACATCTCCATTTAACTCTCCAATTTGGCCTGTGCAAAAGACAGATGGATCATGGAGAATGACAGTTGACTATCGAAAACTCAACCAAGTAGTGACACCAATTGCAGCCGCTGTACCAGATGTGGTGTCCTTACTCGAGCAGATTAATATGTCTCCTGGTACCTGGTATGCAGCTATTGATCTGGCCAATGCTTTTTTCTCAATACCGGTTCATAAGGACCACCAGAAGCAATTTGCTTTCAGCTGGCAAGGCCAACAGTATACCTTTACTGTCTTACCTCAGGGGTATGTTAACTCTCCAGCGTTGTGCCATAACTTAGTTAGAAGGGATCTTGATCGCCTGACTCTTCCACAAAATATCACACTGGTCCACTATATTGATGATGTTATGTTGATTGGACCCAGTGAACAGGAGGTAGCAGCTAGCCTAGACTTGTTGGTAAAGCATATGCGCATGAGAGGATGGGAAATAAATCCAACTAAAATTCAAGGGCCATCTACCTCGGTGAAGTTTCTAGGAGTTCAGTGGTGTGGAGCATGCAGAGACATTCCTTCTAAGGTAAAGAATAAGTTGTTGCACCTGGCCCCTCCCTCCACCAAGAAAGAAGCACAACGTCTGGTGGGTCTTTTTGGATTCTGGAGGCAGCACATTCCTCATCTGGGTGTGTTACTACGACCCATATATCAGGTGACTCGTAAGGCAGCAAACTTTGAGTGGGGCTTGGAACAGGAAAAGGCTCTTCAACAGGTCCAGGCTGCGGTGCAGGCTGCTCTGCCCCTAGGGCCATATGATCCAGCAGACCCAATGGTGCTTGAGGTATCAGTGGCAGATAGAGATGCTGTCTGGAGTCTGTGGCAGGCTCCCATAGGGGAATCACAGCGGAGGCCCTTGGGATTTTGGAGCAAGGCTCTACCTTCATCTGCAAACAACTATTCTCCTTTTGAGAGACAGCTCTTAGCCTGCTATTGGGCCTTAGTGGAAACTGAACGTTTGACAATGGGCCACCAAGTCACCATGCGACCTGAGCTGCCCATCATGAGCTGGGTGTTATCTGACCCACCAGACCATAAAGTAGGACGTGCACAGCAACAGTCCATTGTCAAATGGAAGTGGTACATACGGGACAGGGCCCGGGCAGGCCCTGAGGGCACAAGCAAGCTACATGAAGAAGTTGCCCAAATGCCTATGGTTCCCACTCCTGTTACAATGTCTCCTGGGCTTAAGCATGCACCTATGGCTTCATGGGGTTTGCCCTATGATCAGTTGACTGAGGAAGAGAAGACTAGGGCCTGGTTTACTGATGGTTCTGCACGCTATGCAGGCACCACCCAGAGGTGGACAGCTGCAGCATTACAGCCAATTTCTGAAACAACCCTAAAGGACACTGGTGAAGGAAAGTCTTCACAGTGGGCAGAACTTCGGGCAGTGCACATGGTTGTGCATTTTGCCTGCAAGGAGAAATGGCCAGAGGTTCGATTATATACTGATTCATGGGCTGTAGCCAATGGTTTGGCTGGATGGTCAGGGACTTGGAAGGAGCATGACTGGAAAATTGGTGAGAAAGACATTTGGGGAAGAAGTATGTGGATAGAGCTCTCTGAATGGTCAAAGGATGTGAAGATACTTGTGTCTCATGTAAATGCTCATCAAAAGGTGATCTCAGCAGAGGATGAGTTTAATAATCAAGTAGATCGGATGACTCGTTCTGTGGATAGTCAGCCTCTTTCTCCAGCTATCCCTGTTGTTGCTCAATGGGCCCATGAACAAAGTGGTCATGGTGGCAGAGATGGAGGTTATGCATGGGCTCAACAGCATGGACTCCCACTCACTAAGGCTGATCTGGCTACAGCTGCTGCCGAGTGCCAGATTTGCCAACAGCAGAGACCAACATTGAGCCCCCGATATGGTGCTATTCCCCGGGGTGACCAGCCAGCAACCTGGTGGCAGGTTGACTACATTGGACCACTTCCATCATGGAGGGGACAGCGTTTTGTTCTTACAGGAATAGATACTTATTCTGGTTATGGATTTGCCTTTCCTGCACGTAATGCTTCTGCCAAAACTACCATCCAGGGACTTACGGAATGCCTTATCCACCGTCATGGTATTCCTCACAGCATTGCTTCTGATCAAGGAACTCACTTCACAGCCAAAGAAGTGCGACTGTGGGCCCATGGTCATGGTATCCACTGGTCTTACCATGTTCCCCACCACCCAGAAGCAGCTGGCTTGATAGAACGATGGAATGGCCTCTTGAAGACACAGTTACAGCGCCAATTAGGTAGCAATACCCTGGAGGGCTGGGGCAAGGTTCTCCAGCAAGCAGTATATGCTTTGAATCAGCGTCCACTATATGGTACTGTTTCTCCTATAGCCAGAATTCATGGGTCCAGGAACCAAGGGGTGGAAGTGGGAATGATTCCACTCACTATCACCCCTAGTGACCCAGTAGGAAAATTTTTGCTTCCTGTACCCACGACCTTGCGTTCTGCTGGTCTAGACGTTTTGGCTCCAATGGGGGGAGTGCTTTTGCCAGGAGATACAGCAAACGTTCTATTGAACTGGAAGCTAAGACTTCCCCCTGGCCACTTCGGGCTTCTACTGCCTTTAAGCCAACAGGCTAAGGAAGGAATAACAGTAGTAGGAGGAGTGATTGATCCAGACTACCATGGGGAAATTGGACTTTTTCTCCACAATGGGGGCAAGGAAGATTATGTCTGGAAGGCAGGAGATGCTGTAGGGCGCCTTCTGGTGCTACCATGTCCTATGATTAAGGTCAATGGGAAACTCCAACAACCCAAACCAGACAGGACAATAAATGGCCCAGACCCTTCAGGGATGAAGGTATGGGTCACTCCTCCAGGGAAAGAGCCAAGACCTGCAGAGGTGCTTGCTGATGGCGGAGGAAATACAGAATGGGTAGTAGAAGAAGGTAGTCATAAATATCAGCTGAAGCCACGGGACCAGTTGCAGAAACGTGGATTATAATAGATATTAACCTTCGTCCTATTTGGTTAAGAATGTGCTTGTTTATATATGTATATATATATATGTATATATGTATGTATATTAAGTGGATACTTGTGTTCCCCTTTGAATGTGCAACTGAGATATGTGTTAAGTGTTGTCATATTTAGGTTATTAGATACTGAAGGACTAAGTTCTTCTCAAGGACATTACCACCTACTCTAAGATATAATGCTTTGCTATTGCACATGAGATACTTATAACATGTTAGGTGGAATTATGACCCTGCCATCGTTTGCAATTGACATTTAAGCAGAGGCTATTTATTGGGTGTCAAGTTGACAAGGGGTGGACTTGTCATGGTTAATCCTGGGTGTCAACTTGACTGGACTAAGGAACAAATAAGAGAAAAGGGTCTTCTGATTGGACCACCTCAACCCGGATGGCCCACCCCAAATGTGGGTGTTACCTTCTGCCGGCAGGCAGTATTTAAGGCCACGGCAGCGGGAGCTGGTCCCTTTTCCTTCTTCCTGCGGCTTGCCTCTCTCTCATCTGGTGAGTTTGCCTTGCTGCTGTGATCAACCTTTCGGATCCCAGCGTGTACCGAGACTGGCAGATCTCCTGGAATCCATTCGGGCCTTCAGCACTAGACTGGGACTCCTGAGACATCCAGCCTTGCGGACTGAGCAGTTCCCTGGATTCCCGGCCTCTCCAGTTCGGCGCTACTGTTGAGCTCCGTCACGTGAGCAAATCAATAAATTGTATATAGTTATATATATTCATCCTGTTGCTTCTGTTTCTTTAGAGAACCCTGACTAATACACCATCGTTTACATGAGACAGGGTGCAGTACAAGAAGCTCCGGCTTGGAACTGGAGGAACCTGGCTTGGCTCTTGGTGAAGCCACTCTGCTCTGAAGTCGGGGGCATCTTGGTTAGCCTTTTTCCCCTGGGGAGCTAAGACTCCCTATCTTGAGAGGAATTGGGAAGTGGAGCTATTTATAGCTTGCTGGTTTCCCACGCTGCCAGCACTGTAGGCCCAATGGACCCATGTGTCTGCCCACTTTCCACTCTCTAAATTCACTGACATCTCTCACGTGTGGTTAGTATGTTCCTATTTATCTTCCTCTATTTCTTTGTCATTGTTTCAGTGTTGCAGGAAAGATGTTTCTCACAGGATGCCATCATTATTTTAATAAAGATATTATTTTTTCAGTTTCAGGAAACTTTCCAAATATTATGAATTGCTTTTGACATTTGCTGCTCTGAATATAGTCAGTCTTCCTTGATTCTAACTACATTTTCAATTGGTAATATTTACTGGAAGCCATAAGTTCTATGAACCTATATTTTATTATGTGAAGTAATAGAAATTCAAATAATGATATCCACTAATAGTATTTTTATGATATGAAAAAGTCTTACTAAGTCTCCTCAAGGTCATATATTTAGGGCAGTAACAACCAAATTAGCAAGTATACATGTCCTGAGTAATTAATATAAAGAAAAATTACATAACATTGCTAAGAAGACTGAGGGATGAGTTGGCACAGACTTGTGTCTGGATTCCCAGCGTCTGTGGCATATGCATCTGTAACTTCAGCATTAGGGAGTTGGGAGGTATGCAAAGAAAGGCAGATCCCTGAAGCTCCCTGGCCAGCCAGTCTAGCTGAATCACTGAGCTCCAGGTTCAGTGAGAGACCCTGTTTTAAAAGATAAGTTGGGGGGCTGGAGAGATGGCCTAGTGGTTAAGAGCTCTGACTGCTCTTGCAGAGGACCCGGGTTCGATCCCCAGCACCCACATGGTGGCTGAGAACTGTGTGTAACTCCAATTCCAGGAGAACTCCAGTTCCAGGGGAATCCGACACCCTCTTCTGACCTCCGCGGCATTGCACGACACAGGTGCACAGACCTACATGCAGACAGTACACTCATACACATAAATAAATAAATAAATAAATAAATAAATAAAATAAAAAATTAAAAATTAAAAAATAAAAGATAAGTTGGAGGGGCTGGAGAGATGGCTTAGAGGTTAAGAGCACTAGCTACCCTTGCAGAGGACCTGGGTTCAGTTCCCAGCATCCAGATGGACCCTAACAAACATTTGTAACTCCAGTTCCAGAGGATCCAACACCCTCTTCTGACACAGGCGCACTTACATACACATAGGCAATACACTCATACACATAAAATAAAAATAATAAAAACAATAAGGTAGATGGAGATTGAGGAAGACATCTAGTGTTGACCTCTGATTGCACATATATGTGCACACATTAATATAAATACCTACACATAACAGGAGCATGTAACACACACATACACACACATACTTTCTAAGGAAGTGGAGCTATTTTTATTTTGAGTTTTTTTTATTTTAAAATTTTTATTATTTTTTATGTGTATGGGTGTACTGTCTGCATGCAGGTTGGTGCACCCATGTCGTGCAATGCCTCGGAAGTCAGAAGAGGGCATTGGATTCCCCTGGAACTGGAGTTAAAGATGGACCTTAGCCGCCATGTGGGTGCTGAGAATCGAACCCAGGTCCTCTGCAAGAGCAGTCTGTGCTCCTAACCACTGAGCCATCTCTCTAGCCCCCTTATTTTGAGTTTTAAAGGAGGGTTTAATTTAATTACAACGCCAGGCCAACACTGAACTCGGGAGGAGTGTGGCCACAAGGTGCGAGTTACAGGGTAATTTATAAGTACAACAGCCAGGGCTACAGAGATGGCCTAGCAGTTGGGAGCAACGGCTGCTCTTACAGAGGACCCGGGTTTGGTCCCCAGCACCCACATGGCAGCTGAGGACCATCTTTAACTCCAGTTCCAGGGGAATCCGACGCCCTCTTCTGACCTCTGCGGCATTGCACGACACGGGTGCACAAACCTACATGCAGACAGTACATTCATACACATAAAAAATAAATAAAATTTAAAAATGTTAAAAAAATAAGTACACCAGCCAATCAGAGTTTAGTATCACAATTAAAGTTACCAATCAAGTATACCAGCCAATCAGAGTTTAGCATCACTATTAAAGTTACCAATCAAGTACACCAGCCAATCAGAGTTTAGCATCATAGTTAAAGTTACCAGTCAAGGGGAAATGCATGAAGCAATCAAACCAATCATTCCTAGAATGACTAAGGAAAAATGGCTTAATGAAATCTGAGAACACTATCCCTGACTTTTTATTATCCTCTCTCTCAATAATCCTCTATTTCATTTCCCCCCTCTTGTTGTGAGGTGGAAGTGGAACTATTACCTGTTGGAATAGTTAGAAGAGATTTTATTTCACTTTATTTTATTTTTATTTTATTTTTTATTTTTTATTTTTGGTCTTTTTGAGACAGGGTCTCCCTGTAGCTCTGGCTGTCCTGGAACACACTCTGTAAACCAGGCTGGCCTCGAACTCACAGAGATCCGCGTGCCTCTGCCTCCCAAATGCTAGGATTAAAGGCGTGCGCCACCACGCCCGGCATTTATTTATTTCTGTATGTGTATCAATGTACTGTCTGCATGCAAGTTTGTGCACCCGTGCAATGCCGCAGAGGTCAGAAGAAGGTGTCGGATTCCCCTGGAACTGGAGTTCTCCTGGAATTGGAGTTTCAGATGGTTCTTGGCTGCCATGTGGTTGCTGGGGATCGAACCCGGGTCCTCTGTAAGAGCGGTCGGCGCTCTTAACCGCTAGGCCATCTCTCCAGCCCCTAGAAGAGGTTTTAAAAGTTCAAAAAGTAAGGCTGGTGAAATGATTCAGTTGATAAAGGTGCTTGCCACAAAGCCTGGAGACCTGAGTTTGATTCCTGGGATTGACATGGTAGGAGGAGAGAACCAACTCTCCCAGTTGTCCTCACCTCCATACCTGTGTCATAGTATACATGCATCCACATACATGTATTCACACGCACTCATACATACATGCACAAATAAATGTAAAAAATTAAGTTGAGGGTGGAGTAGCCCTTATTCTCATTTATTAATTTTACTTAAAGATAATGTTGGAAATCAGTAAATTATATTTACCTATTATATTCTCTATTTGATTTTGAAGTTTTCTCAGTATCCCCTGTCCACTGTGTGTTGGATGTGTTCCTTCTCACCTCTCTCTTTCCTTGTCTCTTTCCCCTACTGAAAAACTATTAAGAAAGGATTCATGAGCAAATATTAATATGTAAAAGTAAGATATAATTTTTGATTTGTAGACAGTGAATAGATGAGCATAGTCAATGTGTGGGAGAATAGACTGGAAGTCCAATTTTTCTGGAAATGGATGTTCTTGAGTAATAGGTGATGGCTGACGGGACGGAGGGCAGAGACACTGAAGACACATATGATGAAGAGTTAATGAACTTGTAGAGTTTTATTTAAATGTTTGGGAAAGATCACATTACATTATCACTCTTAAAACTTAAAACTTCAGTTGTGCATTCTCCCAGCTCTATGGGCTAATTTAAAAGAGTTTTTTTTTTTTTTTTTCCCTCTGTGGCAGTTCATTAACCTAGTCTCTTCGTTTTTAGTCTTTTTTTTTCTGAGAAACTTTTATGGGTCTACAGCTATTGTCCTCAAAGCATATTAAACCGAACTTTATAAAACATGTCACTGTAATTTTAGGCTAATGTAGAATAATATTTTTCTTTTTGCCACAGTTGTAATATTTTCTTTGGCCTGTTGATCACAGATGCCGGTGGAGCCTCCAGGAGACTCTTCTTTCTCCAAATTCTAACCACTTATGAGATTATTTAATGGAATAGTTAACCTGTGCTAGTGGGAAAGATTTAAACGAGCAAAAAAATCTGGTTACTTTTAAGATTTAAAGAACGCAGACTAGGAGAGGTGCGAACTTTGTTTAACTTGCGTTGTTACATGAAGGACGGAAGGAAAATGGTGTAAAATATAGACTAAATCTGGGAACATTACTGAGCAGCAAGTCCTGTCAGAATAGACATCTCATGAGATATTTACAACCAGACTTAACCAAGTAACCAAGGTACACACAAGAAATAATCTTGTAGTGACAGAGAACAAGCCAATGATTTGGTTGATCTTTTGCATTTTTTAAAAAATTTTATTTATTTTTGTATGTGTATGTGTGTACTATCTGCATGTAGTTCTGTGCACCCATATCGTGAAGTGCCTCAGAGGTCAGAAGAGGGTCTCAGATTCCCCTGGAACTGGAGTTCTCCTGGAATTGGAGTTACAGACGGTTCTTAGCCTCCATGTGGATGCTGAGGATCGAACCTGGGTCCTCTGCAAGAGTAGTCGGTGCTCTTAACCGCTAGGCTATCTCTCCAGCCCCGATCTTTTGCATCTTAAAATTCAGCAAGGTTATACAACTTGAACAGTTTTCTTTTGGCTCTAGTTTTAAGCACTTTGAGTCATTGTGCACCTCAGAGTACTAGAGCCACTTGGACAGGGATGAGCCTGTCAGATGCATGCTGTGTGCACAGCACTGAAGACACTGCACAAGAAACAGTGAGAACAGATGAACATGAGGCTGGGAATCTCGTGTGACAGCAGAATGCCCACTATTTGCCCGGACATCTGCTCCCACATCATAGAATAAAGTGGTTTGGAGCGGATCTTCATGTCTGCACACTTGCTAAGTTATTGAGAAGCCATA
Source organism: Rhizomys pruinosus (assembly GCA_009823505.1). Taxonomy (NCBI): domain Eukaryota; kingdom Metazoa; phylum Chordata; class Mammalia; order Rodentia; family Spalacidae; genus Rhizomys; species Rhizomys pruinosus. The sequence goes on from VZQC01011509.1 coordinate 447,091, forward strand.
TTTTTTTTTTCTTGCAGAGGTACTGTCTGTTGCTTTTTAAACTTTCTTGACTAATTTGTTAGCTCTGATACCTTTACGATTTGGAGATAGAACAAGTGCTCATCACTGACTTTGTCCTGGGTGGCAAAGATAGAAGAGCTTATCTGGCTTACCAAGAAAGGACTAAAATCTAGGTGTCCACAACAAAGAGACAGTAATTAATGTGAAATTTCAGTGATACTGAGGAAAAATATTTGCTTAGACAGAATGAATATCGTGTCCACCACATGAGGTTTTCTACACACTCCTATGTGTGGAAGGGAGTGTTTGTATGTGGGGTCAACCTTTCAATCCAAGGGATGTAAAATAAATAACTAATTACAAAATGTGTGGAGGGTTTTTCTTTTTTCTGTAAAATCCACTAATATAGTACTATGATAAAATTTATTTAAAATAATTGATTTCAGATGGAAATTTTAGAAAGAACTAGACTTAAAGATATCTGATATTAAGTTGATCCTACTTTCTGCACTTTTGCAAATATAGTTGTGATTAGTAGATATGCATAACATAGATAAACACAAATACATAACAAAGTTAGACAAAAATGTGCTTGATTAAGTTAAAAGCATTATGTCACTTCCTGTACTTGGGAGCTATTGTCTGGAATTCCTGTCAACTCATGATCTAAGTTAAGTTTGTTAAATTAATATTTGATTTACCATCTCCAAATGCCTTAAGACCTTATAGAGACAAATATTTCAAATAAAAGCAATTCACAAGACTATGGAGTTGCTGAAAATTAAAATTCAGGTTGGGAAGCCCATGCTTTCTGAGTTGTGATGTATAACAGATCATGAGTTCAATTTTAAAACTCTGTTCATCACCTCTTTTTTCCTCCTTTCTTTAATTTTCATTCATTATTTCTACTCCCTCCCTCTCCTCCTCCTCCTCCTCCTCCTCCTCCTCTTCTTCTTCTTCTTCTTCTTCTTCTTCTTCTTCTTCTTCTTATTTTCTTTTTCTGTCTTTTTGAGATGGGTGTCCCTGTAGCCCCAGCTGTCCTGGAACTTGCTATGTCAACTAGGCTGGCCTTGAACTCACAGAGATCCACCTGCTGCTGCCTTTAATTCCAGTACTCAGGAAGCAAAGGTAGGTTGATCTCTGTGAGTTCAAGGCCAGCCTGGTGTATACGGTGAGTTCCAGGACAGCTGGGCCTACAGAGAAACCGTGTCTCAAAAAGACCACATACACACACAAAAAGATCAACTTGAGGCTCAAGTTGGCCCACAAACAAGTTGTGATGGTATATAGTAGGTGTTCCAAAGCTTCCCTTAGAAAACAACACCCGTTCTTTGTTCACCAGAGCAAAGCACAAAAGAGGTTCTAAAACTGAAATCTAATCACTAAGCCAATCAGAAACACTGTGCCAAAGCCAAGGAACTTTTCCAGTATGTATTGTGTAAAGTCATAGGAAGCTCTCACCCGTAAAGGGTCCATTTGGTTATAAGAGTTCAGTTCAAAAGAGGAGCATGGAATGTAGATTTCAAGATTCATTTAAAGAATTGGATATTCACTATTTGAAAGGAAACATCACACTGTGTTTTTCTGTTGTAAACTTAGTGTTTTAAAAAGCTTTCTCTAGTTTATGAAGTACGATTGTATTCATAAAGGGAATTTATGTTCAGATAACAGAGTCATTCTGTCCAGAATGAGTGATGAAAATCTCATTGCTTAGCTGTTCAGTGGAAACAGCTACTTATACTGTGAGTTTTCAAAAAAGCCATGTGTAAGCCGGGCGTGGTGGCACACGCCTTTAATCCCAGTACTTGGGAGGTGGAGGCAGGAGGATCTCTGGGAGTTCAAGGACAGCCTGGTCTACAGAATGAGTTCTAGGCCAGCTGGGGCTACAGACAGACCCTGTCTCAAAAAGACCAAAAAAAAAAGGTTAAAGACTGAAAGTAATAAAAATCCTAGAAGAGTGAGCCAAT